>JAQQAC010008344.1:0-31641 GCA_029783875.1 Phataginus tricuspis | reverse complement strand
TCACCAACTTGCAGCTTGACTTTGCCGAAGTCACTCCCTACTTCCCAACCTGTTTTCTTACTTTCAAAGTGAGGTGGTTGGACTAGCTGGCCATCACTATCTTTTCTGTTTCTTATATTCCACAGTTCTATAAACTCAAGATGTAGAAAAAAATTAACAATCTTTGGAGTAGAGATCACTCTAGGTGGGAGCCAGACACAAGTCTTAAGTGACTCTGGGCAAGTCTTTCACCTTCTCTGGACCTAGATTTGCCTGTGTATAGTGTGTAATTAGGGAAGAATGATCCCTACTGGCCCGTCTACCTTGCAGGCTACTTGGTAGATAAAATAGAATAGTAAATGTGGAGACACTTAGGAAGTAAAAGTCCTCGTAGGCAACCGGAGCAGACAACACTGAGTACCACCACCAGGTCCCAATTCAGGATCAAGGCAGTTGTTTCCCCAGCTGCTGGTTGATGACTGGGTGATAGGAATTGGGGTGATGACCTGGACCTCTGGCCTCAATTTCTTTCTCTGTCCAATCCTACTTCCCTTACTCCTCCTAGCTGTTTTTCCCAGGAACACTCACCAGTAGACCTCCAGGATGCAAATCAGAGTCTCAGAGTCTTCCTCTGGAGTACTCAACCTATGACAGCAATGCTATAGCATTTAAAAAAAAATACTGCAACATTAAAAAAAAATTCAGATATATTTTATTTAAGCTACACTGCGAAAAACACAACTTCCCAACCAGTTTCAGTTCAAAAATCCATCACTGGGATAGACAGAACCCTCCAGATGACATAACAATGTCTAGAAGTACTGGATTCTGTCTGAATTGTTATTGTTATTCTGGCTGCCATGGGCATTTAGTTCAGCCGCTTATCACACTGAACTAATTGACTCAAGGACATGGGTTTCACTCTAGGTAACTCCGTTGAGGTCTCCATTACAAGGCCACAAACTTCTCCCTGACTCTGGACAATGTCCTGCAAATGTGAGCTTTTAGTCATAAGGTATTTATATGTGGGGGAGAGGGTTTGAACTGGTATTGATATGAGATTGAAAGGTTTTACCCTGAAACTGACACTGTAGTACGCCTTAGCCATGTTGATTTTCCTGTTGCTAAGTAACTCCTTTGAGAAGAGGCTGAGGATGAATTCACTTAATGCTGAATTCTGCTCTCTAGCAAACTATATTAGAGGGGGTTCTGCTAGAGGATCGTACTATTTACAAACACAAGTCCCCACCTCTCAGAGGAAATCCGAATGCAGCCTTCTGCAGCCCCTGCAGCTTCCCTGAGACTGTATCTCTTCCTTGATGTCTAGACAACAGGATGGTGGCCATTTATAAGACAGCTTCCTCCCTCTTCTCAACACAGGACTACAAGGCCCCAGAGCAGGAACAGGTGGCTGGGGAGGGTAGTCTCTGTAGAGTGTCCTCTTGCTTCTTCCCCCATCTTACAGGAGGGCAACCAGCAAACCAGCTCAGGCACACAGGCCCGGCTGGACAGAGGGATCATTCACACAGTATCTTTCTGCCAGGGCTGAATGGGGCAGTGTCAATCATACAAGACATATGGCAAATCTCAGTATCACCAGCCAAAATTCACAACAGTTTAACAAGTATTTCTAAAAGTTAACAGAGAAATCTGATAGAAGTCTGAGGCTAGCTCTAGGTAAATGATTTAGCAGAATAAGAATCACTGCAAACCCCCTTAGCCTAGTTCTTGTACACCATTTCCCAAAGCCGGGCTAGTACTATTCAATTGTATTTGAGTTTTCTGGAAAACGTGTGACTCTGTCTCCCCCTGGATTTGTGGATATCCTTTCTTACCTCTTTGAACTTCTTTCTACATATACCTCCTCCTCTTTGAAAACTGCCTTAGAGATCCCACTTTCTCTGCTCTTATTTTCTTCCCAGTTGCTCTCTCATTCTTCCTGATGGTTACTTTCCCCCTGGCACCTCTATCCTGAGCCCTTTGAGCCCACAGCTTCCTCTTTTATCAAACACAGAGATTGAATTTGACAGTAGGAATTATTTTTGTTGAGAGGTTGGTATGCCTAAGCAAAACTGGCACAGAAGCATTCTTAATTGAGGTTTGGAGTTCTAAATTAGTCCTGCTGAAACAGTCATAGAAAAATTCATCCGGAAGTGTTAATTGAGGTATAAATGAGCTGAAGGGCACATCTGCAGGGCAGGATATGAGAAGATTACAATGCCGAACTGATCTGGGAGTAAATGAGTTATCTAGAAAGGGGGGAAGCGAGGTTTCAGAGGATGATGGGAAAGGTTGTTGCGGTAACAAACTTTTCCAAGAGGCCCCAGCTTCCCAAATCTTATCCAGCATTCTTGAACTTGGACTCTACTGCTAAGTAGCCTAATTCATAGTACTCCTTACCAATTTGATTACCCCAACCCCCACCCCACCCCATGAACATAGTGCTCCAGCAACTCCACTCTCAACCGGTACTCTAACTTCATGGTACTCTGACATGTCTGAGTACCTCCAGACCTTAGTCCTGAGTCCCTGGACTCTAGGGTACACTCGACCTTCCCCTGTCCATCTTCTAGAGCAGTCTGTCTAGTCTCCAAAAACCAAAAAACTTCATTCTTATATTAAATCACCTATTAGATGTCCCTGATTAGTCCCTTGTCTGCAGAGCACAAGTGGCTTCCCTCAGGACCCAGCCTTCTGGGAGCACACTGATGCCCATATATCCCAGGGCCATGACTGCAGGGGCAGGATGGAACTGCATGGCCCGGGAGGCTTCTGCCCTTTCAGAACATCTCTTCGTCCCAGCCTAGCCCAACTTCCCAAGGAGCTGCTGCTGGACATCATAATTGACATATCTGCTTTGATCTTCCTGGGTAAGATCTCAATGAATCCCAAGACATTTTTTGTTTGGGGATGAACAGAATCATTTTTCACTTTTGCAGACCTGATCTTTGGCCATCCAACTCACCTGTGGATGAGTCAGTAAGGACCCAGTAACAGCACTGTCCACATGCACTTACCGAGAGTTGTTTTTACTCATTGCCAGGCTCCATGCAAACCTGAGTGGCAAAAAGCAGGAATATTTCTTCACTTCCTTTTGACTAATCTCCTAGGGCTTGGTCTTTAAGAAAAGAAGGGAATGGGCCAAAGAAACAGCTGAGGTGGATGAGACTTCGCTCAGAGGGGCCCTGGAGTAGGATGGGATGGATGAAATATAAGGAGCAGCAAAAACTGGGCTTCTGCCGACTCCAATACCTGCCCTTTTTTTCTTTCTCTACACCTGACCCTTTGCCATCCCTTTAGTGAAGCTGTGCCAGCGGAGCTGGGGGAGGACGGGCATACTCAACTGCCTCGTCACATAAATCTACCTCATTTTTCTATTTTCTTGGCTCTTAAGTTGCCGGGATTGGGTTCAGCATTCCCCAAACCCATCTCTGAATCTCCAGGACATAACATACACTTTACCCAGAACAGGCATTAGAGTATATTTAAAAAGGACATCCCTGAGGAGAAAATTGTTTGCAAAGCCTTTCCTTGGGCAGGATCTCATCTTGCCTCCTTGAATGTCCCCCAGTGTTGGGCAAGGTCGAAGCCTGTGTCCCCACTCCACAGATGAGGAAAAGCGAGGCCCGCAGCTGCCACAGTTGCTTGCCGGGAGCCCTAGTCGAGCAGCAGTCAACTAGCAACTTCTCCACAGGCCTCCCTTCCAGGGGTCGAGCCCCTAAAACGGCAGCCTCTGACAGCCCGTCGCGCGGAGCCTGCTGGGAGTTGTGGTCCAATGTCCGGAGCTCCTATGGGTTGGACTACAATAACCAGCATGCCTCGCGCATTTGCCCCTGTGCGCTTTCAGCATCGGGCGCGGCTGAGTCTCCGCCGACCAGATCACTGAGAAGGGAGATATGGCTGCGACTCTGGGCAGCGGGGAGCGCTGGACAGAAGGTACCAGGTCCTGGCCGGAGGGTGGGACAAGGCGGTGTTCGAGAGGGATCAGGGATGGAGCTCCTGATGGCGCCTGAGGGCTGAGATCCTGGGCCTGAGGTGAAGGATGGAGGCCGATGAGAAGATGCTGCGCCTCAGTAGGGCTCCAGAGGAGGTCGGGGCCCGCCCCGGACAGGGGCCGAGATCCGGAAACCAGGAGCGCTGGCTCAAGCCGAGGAACCGGCCGCGGGCCCAGTCACCCGGGATGACCTGTTGCCTCCGGCCCCAGCCCCACCCCAGCCCACGTCCCATCCAGGGCCCTTAGTCGTCAGGCCCCGCCCGCTGCTGGGGGGCCGGAGGGTCAGTACTGTGATGCGGTCCCCCACAGCTTGTTTTCCCTGTTCTTATTCTCGCCGCCAAACTGGGCCGCCTGACCCTCGGTCTTGATTTGGTCATGTCCCTGCAGCCCGCATCAGGACATAGGCCAGCGTTTCCATCCTACAGTAAGGCAAGGAGTATTGATCCAATATCTTTTAGGTACCCTGCATTATGCTGATCCTACAGTGGGGATTTGAGAGGCATGGGCCCCTGAGATCACAGAACTCTCAGCCCATGGAGAGAGTTTGACAGGTAAACAGCCAATTACAAAACAGGGCCAATAAGTCTTGGGCTACACAGCAAGGTCGTCGGTTTGGGAAGCACACTGACAAGGCACCCAGCACAGCCTGGGTGTCAGGAGAGGCCTTTTGGAGAAAATGTTACAATGATGACACGAAGGATGCACTGGAGTTAGGCTGACTTAAACGAATGATGTTACACGCCCAGGCAACAGCATGTGCAAAGGCACAGAGAAAAGAGAAAGCACAGCTGATCTAAAAGGAATTTGGTACAGCTAGATCATAGACTACAAAGGAGTATGTGGTGAGAAATTCAACTGGAAAGGCAGGCTGGACCCATGATAAGAATTGGATAAGGACCAGTGGGTAGTCATTTAGGGATGTTTAAACAGGAGAGAGATGGTTTTAAAGCCTTTCCCAGATCCTCCAGACGTGAGTATTCTGCCTTCTTTCACTGGATTGCTATGGCCCTTTTTACATTCTACAGGCATTATGGTTAATTGAATCCTCTCCCTTTAAAGTTTAACCTCTTTGTGGTCAAGAGTAGGTCTTACCTGTATACGAGCAATGTCACTTATGACCACAGAGAAATAAGTTTTCCTCTTGCACTAAAAACAAGGTATTAAGCAGATGCCTCTTGAGCCCCTTTTCTGGCTTTGAGGCAAAATATTTTGCTGAATGACCACTGTAGGTATGACGGACATTATTACACCTCATGTTTCTGGCATTATAAGTTTTTCATAGTTCCCTCCATATTTTCTGTATTGTTTTCTCAAGGAAGATGTTTATTCAGTTTTGTATGGTTGCTTAAAAGTCGGCATGATTCTAGTAGCCTGGCCCTCACACTCCACTCACCTGCTTACACCTACAAGCATCTTCCCAGAGAGCTAAGGCAGATAGCAACGTTAATTTGCAGGTGAGTCTGAGGCCTAATGGAGGGGCTGTTGCCTTGCAGCTTACATTGATGCAATTAGAAGAAACAAATACCCAGAAGACAGACCTCCTGAAAGTCACAACCCCTGTGGTTGCTGCGATTGCATGAAGGTACAAAAGGAAAAGAAGTGTGAGAATGAATGGAATCAGACCCGGCAGGGTGAGGGGAGTGCCACTTACACTGAGGAGCAACTTCTTGGGGTACAAAGGTGAGCTTGTGCTGGGATTAAATGAGTGATTTTATGTAGAAAGCCTGTTACAGACAATGTGCTAAGTATTAGCTACTATTATTTTTTTATTAAGGTATCATTGATATACAATCTTATGAAGGTTTCACATGAGCAACATTGTGGTCACTACATTCACTCATATTATCAAGTCCCACACACACACCCTATTGCAGTCACTGTCCAGCAGCATAGTAAGATGCTACAAAGTCACTACTTGTCTTCTTTGTGCTACACTGCCTTCCCTGTGATGCCCCTACATTACGTGTCTTAATCATAATGCTGCTTAAGCCCCTTCTCCCTCCCTCCCCACCACTAGTCTCTTCTTGGAGTCTGTGAGTCTGCTGCTGTTTTTTTCCTTCATTTTTTGTTGTTATACTCCACAAATGAGGGAAATCATTTGGTATTTGTCTTTCTACACTTGGCTTATTTCACTGAGCATAATACCCTCTAGTCCAACCATGTTGTTGCAAATGGTAGGATTTGTTTTACTTCTTAGGGCTGAATAATATTCCCTTGTGTATATGTACCACATCTTCTTTATCCATTCATCTACTGATGGACACTTAGTTTGCTTCCATATCTTGGCTATAGTAAATAGTACTGAGATAAACATAGGGGTACTGATTATGTATTGTTTTCTCAAGGAAGAAATACAGAAATGTCTTTGTGAATCTGGGATCTTGTTTTCTTTGGGTAAATTCCTAGGAGTGGAATTACTGGGTCAAATGGTATTTCTATTTTTAGTTTTTGAGGAACCTGCATATTGCTTTCCACAATGGTTGAACTAATTTACATTCCCACCAGCAGTGTAGGAGGATTCTCCTTTCTCCACATGCTCTCCAGCGTTTGTTGTTCCTTGTCTTTTGGATGTTGGCCATCCTACCTGGTGTGAGGTGACAATCTCATTGTATATTAATTTATACATTATTTGTATATTAATTTGCATTTCCCTGATAATTAGTCATGTGGAGTATCTTTTCACGTGCCTCTTGACCATCTAAATTCCTTCTTTGGAGAAGTGTCTGTTCAGATCCTCTGCCCATTTTTTAATTGGCTTATTTGCTTTTTGTTTGTTGAGGTGTGTGAGCTCTTTATATATTTTGGATGTTAACCCCTTATCAAATATGTGATTTATGAATATATTCTACCATACTATAGGATGCCTTTTTGTTCTACTGATGGTGTCCTTTGCTGTACAGAAGCTTTTTAGTTTGATGTAGTCCCATTTGTTCATTTTTGCTTTTGTTTCCCTTGCCTGAAGAGATGTGTTCAGGAAAAAGTTGCTCATGTTTATAGTCAAGAGATTTTTGCCTATGTTTTCTTCTAAGAGTTTTATGGTTTCATGACTTACTTTGATCTATTTCGAGTTTACTTTTGTGTATGGAGTTAGATAATAATCCAGTTTCATTCTCTTAACATGTAGCTGTCCAGTTTTGCCAATACCAGTTGTTGAAGAGGCTGTCATTTCCCCATCGTATATCCATGGCTCCTTTATTGTATATTACTTGACCATATATGCTTTGGATTTATATCTGGACTCTCTATTCTGTTCCATTGATTATGGGTCTGTTCTTGTGCCAATACCAAATTTTCTTGATGACTGTGGCTTTGTAGTAGAGCTTGAAGTTGGGGAGCATAATCCCCCCAGCTTTATTCTTCCTTCTCAGGATTGCTTTGGCTATTTGGAGTCTTGTGTGATTCCATGTGAATTTTATAACTATTTGTTCTAGTTTGTTGAAAAATGCTGTTGGTATTTTGGTAGGGATTGCATCGAATCTGCAGATTGCTTTAGGCAGGATATTATTATTATTGAAGCACAATAGCTCTTGGTCTCAGAGGCAAGACTAGGTAGAAGAGAAGTATTAGGGTGTAATCTGGGGTGACTGCCCTGCTTCTGCAAAAGAGGCAGGGAAAACCAACTAGACATAATGGATATCTATACAATATCCTACCCAACAACAGTAAAATACAGTCTTCTCAAGTATATATGGAACAATCCCTGAGATAAATTTTAAAGGATTAAAATCATAAAGTGCATGTTCTCTGAGATCAATAGAAGGGAATTTGGGAACTTCACAAATACATGAAAATTAAACAGCATATTCCTAAATAATAAATATGTCCCAGAAAAAATCATAAGGAAAATTAGAAAATACTTTGTGATGAATGAGAAACACAACATACCAAAATACATGGGGTGCAGCTACAGCAATATTTAGAAGGAAATTTATATCTGTAAATCTTTATATTTATTTCTTTTTCTTTTTTACTCCTTTTCAAAATTTAAGTATAGTTGATATATAAATGTTTATATTAAAAAAATAAATCAATAACCTTATCTTCCACTGTAACAAACTAGAAAAAGAAGAGCAAACTAAATCCAAGCAAGCAAAATGAAGGAAATGATATAGAGTGGAGATAAATGAAATAGGGGATAGAAAAACAACAGAGAAAATCAATAAAACTTAAAAGTTGGTTTTTGAAAATATCAAAATTGACAAACCTCTGGATAGACTAACCAAGAAAAAAAGAAGACTCAAATAACTAAAATCAGGAATGAAAGAGGGGACATCACAACCAATCTTACAAAAATAATAAGGGTTATAAAAGAATAGCATGTACATGACATTGTTGGGAGAAATAAGTGCTGTCCATGTGGCTCCACCATATGACTCCAACCAGGAACTCCTTCTTGACCTCTCCTGGACTCTGCCCTATACACATTTTTCCTTTGCTGATTTTAATCTCTATCTTTCCATTGTAATAAATAATAAACGACAGAACAGCAAAAAAAAAAAAAAAAAAAAAAGAATAGCATGTACAATGGTATGCCAACAAATAATTTAGGTGAAATGTACAAATTTGTAGGAAAATACAAACTACTGAAACTGACTGAAGAAGAAATAGAAAATCATATAGATCTATAACAAATAAAGAGATTGAATTAATAATCAAAATACTTCCCACAAAGAAAATCCCAGACCCAGATGGCCTCACTGGTGATTTCTTCCAAATGTTTGAAGAAGAATTAACTAATCTTTCATAAATGATTACAAAACTACAAGAGAAGGGACTATTCCCCTACTTATTCTATGAGGCCAGTATTACCCTGTAACCAAACCAGGCAAAGACATCACAAGAAAACAAAACAATCAACCCAATATCCTTTATGGATATAGGTTCCAGTAACATATAAGGCATATAAAAAGAAACATATGCCTTGACCAAGTGGGATTTACTCCAGGAATACAAGGTTGTTTAACATACAAAAATCAGCGTAATACACCATTATTACTTGAATAAAAGACAAAAGCCACATGATCATTTCAATAAGTACCAAAAAAGCATTTGACAAAATCCAACACTCTTCCATGATAACAACACTCAGCATAGTAGGAACAGAAGGGAACTTCCTCAACCTGATAAAGACTACAAAAACTCCACAGCTAACATCAACTTAAAGGTGAATGAGGAGATGCTTTCCAAGATCAGGGATAGGATAGGAACAAGACAAGTATGTTCAGTGTAGCCATTTCTATTTAATATTGTATCAGAGGTTCAAGCCAGGGCAATTAGACAAGAAAAAGAAATAGAAACCATCTATTGGCAAGAAGTAAAACTTCACAGCTTATATGATCTAGTCTAGAAAATTCTAAGGAATATACACACACATACACACAAACTATTAGAACTAATGAGTTGAACAGAGTTGCAAAATACAAGATCAATATACAAAAATCATTGTTTTTCCATACACTAGCAATGAACAATCCAAAAATGGAAAAGAAAAGAATTTCTATTTATAACACAATCACAAAAGAATAAAATGCTTCGGAATAAATTTAACAAAAGAAGTATAAGATTGTACATTGAAAACCACAAAACTTCATTAAAATTAAAGATCTAAATAAATGGGAAGATAGCTTTCATGGATTGGAAGGCTTAATATTGGTAATATGGTAATACTCCTCAAATTGATCAACAGATTCAACACATCTCTATCAAATTCCCAGCTGCCTTTTTTGCAGAAATTGCCAGCTGATCCTAAAATTAATATGGAAACACAAGAGACCCAGAAAAGCCAAAACAGTCTTGAAAAAGAAGAACAAAGTTGGAGGACTCACATTTCCCAATTTCAAAACTTATTACAAAGCTACAGTAATGAAGACAGTGTGGACCAGGGGGCCAGGATAGGACAGACATCTAGATCAATGAAATAGAATTGAGAGTCCAGAAATAAACCTTCATACTTATGGTCAATTGATTTTTGACAAGATTGCCAAGACAATTTAATGGGGAAGGAGCTGTCTTTCACAAATGTTGGGACAATTGGATATCCATATGCAAAAGAATGAACTTGGACCGCTTCCTCACACAAGCACAAAAGTTAACTCAAAGACCTAATATTAAGACCTAAATATAAGAGCTAAACCTATAAAACTCTTAGAAGAAAACATAAATATAAGTCTTTATGATATTGGATTAGGTGATGATTTTTTTCATTGACGCCCAATGCACAAGCAATAAAAGAAAATATAGGTAAATTGGACTTAATCAAAATTTAAAACTTTTGTACTTCAAAAGATCCCATCAAGAAAGCGAAAAGTAAAACCAATATTTTCAAATTATATATCTGATAAGAGACTTGTATCTAGAACATATAAAGTGCTCTTACAACTAAACAATAAAAAGACAAATCACCCAACTGAAAAAAAGATCTGAATAGGCATTCTTCCAAAGAAGACATACAAATGGCCAATAAGCACAGGAAAAGTTACTCAATATCACTAGTCATTAGAGAAATGCAAAACAAAGGCACAATGAAAAACCACATCACCTCATACCCACTAGGATGGCTATAATAAAAAAGATGGATGATAGCAAGTATTGATGAGGACATGGAGAGATTGGAACCCTTGTATATTGCTTGTAGGAATATAAAATGGTACAGCCAGTTTGGAAAATAGTATGGCAGTTCCTCAGAATATTAAACATATGACCTAGCAATCCCCTCCTAGATATATACCAAGAGAAATAAAAATGTACTTCCACATAAAAACTTGTACATGAATTCATACAGAATTATTCACAGTAGTCCCCAAATGGAAATAACATGGATGTCTGTTACCTGATGAATGAATAAACAAAATGGGAATACCCACACAGTAAGTACTTTTCAGTAATAAAAGGAATGAAGTACAGATTCGTGCTACAACATGAACCATGAACATTATGCTAGTGAAAGAAGTCAGGCACAAAAGACCACATATTATATAATTCCTTTTATATGAGATGTCTAGAATAGGCAAACTTAAAGAGACAGAAAGTGGATTAGTGGTTGCCAGGAGTTGGGAAGTAGAGGAATGAAGAATGACTGCTGAGTATGGGGTTTCTTTTTAGGGTGATAAAAATGTTCTGTTATGATTAGTAAACATGGTGTGGTGGGGGTCATGGGAAGACAGTGTAGCACAGAGAAGACAACTAGCGACTCTGTAATCTTACTACACTGATGGACAGTGACTGCAATGGGGTACAGGGGGGATTCGATATATGGGTGAATGTAGTAACCACATTGTTTTTCATATGAAGCCTTCATAAGAATGTATATCAATGATACCTTAATAAAAAAAAAATGTCTGGAGTTAGGTAGTGATGGGTGCACAATTCTGTGAATGTACCAAAAAACCACTGAACTGTACATTTTTAAAGAGTGACCTTTGTGATCTATGAATTACAGCTTGATAAAGCTCTTATTAAATAATAAGTTTATAAGAGTCAGGCAGAGGAGTATCTGCCATTGAAAAATGTACCTGGGATTGGAAACTAGGCTGTTCTTGGGGAAGTGTCCTGACTGACATTCCAGACCATGCATTATAGTCCAGCCTGTGTTACTAACTTACTATGACGTCTTCAACAAGGCTCTGCATCTCTGCCTGGCTAACAGAATTGTATAGTAGCAAAAGACTGGAGACATTCTAAATGCCCGTCAGTAAGGGATGTATATATATCCAGAAAACACAAAAATATGCAGCTTTTTAAAAGAGTGAGGTAGATATATAATAGCCAGTATTTATGTAGTGTCAGATGCTATCAAGCACTTTGATGAAGATTTCATTTAATCATAACAACAGCTCTGTGAAATATAGTTATAATTAATAGCCTATTTCAGAAGACACCACTAAGGCACAGAGATTAAATACACAGCAAGATCAGATCTTAGCCAAGCCATTTTGACTCCAGAGTACATGCTCTAGTCTAGCAGTTCTCAAAGTATGGTTTGGGAACCCCAAAACCCTTTGAGAGGGTCTGCAAATGTTAACTATTTTCACAATTATACAAACACATTATTTGCCTTTTTCACTCTTTTTCTCTTACGATTATACAGTGGAATTTTTGAGAGGCTACCTGATATGTAATTATATCATCACTCTGTGTTTTAAAAAGTTTTTGTTTTTACTTCTAGTATGGTAAATATTGATTTAACTCACATAAAAAAAGATGTTTTGGGGTCCACAATAATTTTTAAAAGTATAAAAAACTTCTGAGCTCAAAAAGTTCAGAATTGACACTCTAAACGATTCTATACTTGTTATCTCTATATGTTGTAGGTCCATCTCTAAGACAAACTGTTAAAAAAAAGTAAGATGTAGAAAGTTGATTATAATATGTATCTATTAAGAAAAAATGGAAGTCTCTCTACCTATACTCACTCTGTACATAGCATTCACAGAAAACTTCTAACTGGTTGTCCATAGGGTGGGAGACTGGGGGACAGGGAACGGGGAAGATTTTTCACTGTATATTGTTGCTGTTGGATATTTTTCTTTAGCATGTGTATTTTAAAACACATCAACTGGGTTATTTTAAAACACTTTTTAAAACAAAGTTGAGAAAAGATAGCCTTAAGGAAAAGAAGAGAGAGAGAAAAAAAAAACAGGGCAATTAGGTGTTTCTTCAAGCATTGCTGTTCTGTGGTTTGACTCTCAACCTTAGCCTGAACTTTGATGTAAAGATTAGCACGTATGTTCTACCCACTTGCAAGGATAAAGAATAAAATATTAAATATAAAAATACTTTGAACCGCATCAAGCTCTTAGTGGGAGGAGGACATTGTTAATGAATTTGTGTCATTAATGTGATCACCAATTTTCTTTTAGGTTTGTTTTGGGGCTCACAGATTGGAAGGAGGGTCAGTGTACTATTTTGCAGTAAATTGTATTAAAAGGGACTTTGTAGACAGACGTATTTCTGATGTGTGTTTTTAGGATCAAGAAATGCAGAAATTACTATGAAATTCTGGGAGTTTCTCGAAATGCCAGCGATGAGGAGCTTAAGAAAGCTTACCGAAAACTCGCCCTGAAATTTCACCCAGACAAGAACTGTGCTCCTGGAGCAACAGATGCCTTCAAAGGTCTGATCCTGAACTAAGGCTTAATTCTGCCCTTCTTGTGATGTTTGGTCACAACACATTGTTTTCAGCCTTCCCTGTAATTGGTTTATAAAGCCACAAGCAGGGCTTTTTTTCCTGCCACACTTCTTAAATAGTGATTATCAGCACAGCTCCCTCCTGTCTTCATTCACTTACCTTAATTCTTTTAGGAAAAATACTTGGTTTCTCTGTAGTGAAACAGATCTGTGTGCCAGGTGCCATAGTAAATAAGACAGACATGATTGTGGAACTTAAAGGCTGGTGGACACTTGCAAGTAGTGTCTACACAGCATTCCCAAACATCTTTGGCCATGGAACTCTTTGTTCATGAAACCTCTGTTGTTAACATCTTCACATGGAAAAGCTGTGTATAAAGAGCTTGTGTAGAAATACAGTTATAGATCAAATCTTTTTTCCATTGATTTCTATGATACTCTTAGAAATACGTTCTTCAAAAATATTTTGGACCCAAAACATAAATAAAACTCTTACTAAGCACTTCACCCCCAGTGAAGTTGTTAATTCAGGCAAAGATTATCAATGGATGCTAAGACCACTGTGTGATAGGTTGTTGTTGAATAGGATATTCACGTGATGTCAAAGTGTCACTCCACAGAATACTTACTGCTTACAAAGGTAAAAAAGCCCTTTATAATGGAGATACCTAGCTGTTACCACTTTAACCAAGTGATCCAACTTAACCATCACCAATACTGGAACAACCTAACATTATGTGGTATAGCACCCATGTGGTGTTCTTGCCAGAATGTTTGACCTGAATATAATAATGAAGAAACTATAAAAATGTGGGACATTTTACAAGGAACAGTGACCTACTCTTCAAAAAAATTCAACATAATGAAAAGCAAAAAAGGTGGGGAGACTGTTCTAGATTAAAAGAAACTAAAGAGATGAAAACCAAATGCAATACATGAACCTTGCATGGACTCACCAGGTGATAATGAATGGATGTTAATTTCCTTTGCTGTGATATGGTATTGTCATCATGTAGGAGAAGCTCTTTGTTTTTAGATGTATGCTGAAATATTTAGGGGTGAAGTGTCATAATATCTGTGGCCCACTTTAAAATGATTCAGCAAAAGAAATGTGTGTACAGAGAGTTAAGGGAAGCAATGTAGTAAAATGCCTACAGTTGTTGAATCAAGGTAAAGGGTATATGTTTGTTTGTTGTACTATTTTTTTTCAACTTTTCTGAAGATTTGAAAATTTTCACAAGAAAACGTGAAAAATGATAGATCTGAAAAAATGTTTAAGTCAATGTTTATCTCAGAGGACCATCTACTTTTTGTGATGTGCCATTGTGAATCTAGTTCTCCCCAGAGTTTCTACAAGGAAACAAATAGATAACTCACATTCTCTTTACACCTTCATATAAGGTATCTCACAGACTAATGCCATTTCTTTGAAAAATCTGACAGATTTCAAGGTATGTGAATGTTTAAGCAACTCTGTTTAGGTTTTTTGTTTGTTTTTTCTGCTTAGCTGTTTTTTTGCTGTAAACATTTAATATAATTCCCTAGCTAGAAGAATAAAAAGGAAATGCTCTTTCTGACTGTATTTCTGCTAGTGTTAGCTGAATTAGGGGTGGGGGGGGGGAATATCTTAAAGTATTTTTTTGAGGTTTCTTTGATTGGCAGTACCGAAGGTATGTTTAAATGAAATTGGACAAAGTTTGCACATTTGTGCATATGGACAGGAGGTAATGGAAACATATGTAACCTAGTCAGTCTTTGATCCCTCATTGAGACACTGGAGGTACATTTTTAATTTCTAAAGACCATTTTCTAAAGTGAAACAAGACTGTGATGAGTAAGGACTTTGCTTTTAGCCAAGCAATAATTTTACCGATTATTTTATTCAGGAGATTCTTTCTGACTTCAAGTTAGAATGCCCCTACTTATATATGAACTGTTTCCAATCATAAACTACTGCTCTCAAGTGAAATGAGAACACATTTTTGGTGAATGAGACGAGTAGTTCTTAGTTCATCTTAAGTCCAGTGTTGTTTCTGGCTTATCAAAATAGATGATGGAATATTTCAAGGGCAAGCACTTTGGTGAACTTACTAAGCCCAAGGACCTCTCCTTGGGGCCCCAGAATGTGTGCAGCACCAGTCAACTCTGAGCTCTTCATTGCTGCTACTGTGATCACCCTCAGGCTGCAGCAGAGACTGTATACTCAGGTGTGTTCTGGTTCTGGTTACAGCGATAGGAAATGCCTTTGCAGTCCTGAGCAATCCAGACAAGAGACTACGCTACGATGAATATGGAGATGAGCAGGTGACTTTCACTGCCCCTCGAGCCAGACCTTATAATTATTACAGGGACTTTGAAGCCGACATCACTCCAGAAGAGCTATTCAACGTCTTCTTTGGAGGACATTTTCCCACAGGTTAGTATCTCAAAATTATCATTAAAAAATTATGTATAGATAGATAGATATCTCAGCAAGCTCCTGTTTAAGGATCTGAATAGAGGGACCATAATATGGTGGAAAAAGCAAGAATTTGGAATCAAATGAGCTGAGGTTTGAGACAAGTCTCCAGTCTCCAACGAAATCACTTAGTGTCTCTGATTCTATTTCCCCACCTGAAAAATAGGGCTGATAGTACCTATCCCACAGGGCTGCTATGAAGATTAGGTATGTTTAAGTGTTTCTAAACAAGTAGCAAAATGCCTACTATTAATATTACTTAAACAGCAGCCATATAAAGATAAAATTTAGAAAAGTACTCCCAGGAATTGGAAGTTGGGATAATTAAATGCCCAAGAAGTAAACTGAATTTTATGAGTTGCTATTAAAGATACTAGTGACATAATCTGATACTGGGCAAGGAAGCAGACATAAGCACGTCAGACAGGATTCATGGCCCAAATGCTCTCTCTTTACTCGGCTTTTGGGGTTCTGTCATTCACTATTTACAAAGGACTACTTAAGTAAAGGCAGGAGAGCTAAGCATGTTCCATTTCTAGATGATGCACTTATTTTTCTTATTTTTCTACTGGGTAAAATGGGACAATACTCTACCCTTGAAGAACCTAGTTGCAAGCAAGGACTTTGGAAAAGTCAAGGAAAGAGTGTTTACCATATCCCATATTAAGTGTTTTTCTTTCCCAGGAAATATTCATATGTTTTCAAACGTCACAGATGATTCCCACTATTACCACCGGCGGCACCGACATGAGAGGACACAGACACAGAAGGCAGAGGAAGAAGATAAGCCTCAGGTACCTGCTCATAAACACTTGTACTGAGGTGACCATTATGGTGTATGATCAGGTTTTAGAAGTTCAACTTGAGAGATGATACTAAAATGTGCTTTAGGAAAACAGGGCAGTGGTAAGAAGAGCTGGATAGTTGGCTCAGAAAGGCCAGAATGGTACCCTTCATCCCCACCTATTTTTTAGTGACTGTCCCAGGAAATTAGTTCCCCTGTGGGGCTGTCTCGATCAAAGTTTCCTTGACTGCAGAAAATAGGAACCCCCTTCAAAGTCATCAGAACTAAAGGGGGTTTAAAGTAAGGGATCAAGGGAATCTTGTGCAGCTCAAGGGCAGCAACACAGCGGGCCTCCTGACAGACCGGAACCAGGAACTGCAGTGCTGTCCACCACCCACGCGGATGTGCTCCCCGTGACTTGGTGGGGTCAGATTGTCTCCAGTTTTCCCATCTCTCTCCATCTGCTTTGTTTTCTCTAACCAGCCTGGTTTGTTCTACTTCCCTCTGCAAATGGCCAGTCTACAGTGCCTAAGAGTTATGTTTCCTTTCTTCACGTGACTGTCTAGAAGTGAAAGTTGATGAATCTCAATCCCGAATTCCCAGGAAGGAGAATGTGATGATCCTTTCTAGGGTTAGGTGTCCCCCAATCCATTCATCTGTGGCCAAGGCAACAGAGCTGCATGATACTGGTCGGACCCCATGAGAGTCACAGTCTGGGTAGGTTCCCCCAGTGGTATCTGCTTCATGGGTCTTAGGAAAGGGGGTGCAGGAGAATTACTGGGTGTCAGTCCAGGTTGTGGGTGGGCCTCCTTCAGCCTTCTCAGCAGAGAGAACAGGAGTTGTTCGGTACTTCTCCAGTACCAAACTCACTACTTATGCAGCGCGTTGCTATTTGTGTTTTCTCTGGGGAAACCATCCTATTTTCTGTAAGCTTTCTATTGATGAAGAACACTTACACCAAATATTTTTTCTTTTTCAGACTACGTATTCTGCATTTATTCAGTTACTTCCAGTTCTTGTGATTGTGATTATATCTGTCATTACTCAGCTGCTAGCTGCTAATCCCCCATATAGTCTATTCTATAAATCGTAAGTTGAGTATTTATAAATCTTTCTTTAACGACAGTCTGGAGGTTGAAAGACTTGAAGCTTTTGCCAGTACATTACTAACGTTTCATTTCAGCTTTTGTTATAGAAATACTGATTTTGTGTTTAAAGGAACAGTTGGATAGTAATACTCCCAAGATTGAAAAACACTATTGAGTTTCCTGTGAGCTCAGGAAATGGATTGTTTGTTCTACAGCGACACCATCCGGTCAGCTGCAAAACAGCAACACCTGGTTTCTGAAGGATTAACAGAATAACCATGTTCAGATTAAACCCTTATCACACCATGTTAAGGTTAGAAAGGGCCTTTTGAGTTTGTGATAGGATCGCTGGACCCCTGTGGGTCTGGGAACATACTAATGGAGATCCGTTGATTATTTTCAGTTTAAGAAACTGCAGGAACAGGACGTTTATTCATGATAAGGCTACATAGTCAAACCATAGTATCACATTTTTTGCTTTTCTGAAAAATATAGAAATTTATAGAAATGTTTGTACTACATGCAGATTATGAGCTTTGATAGGCATTTTTCAATTTCTTCAATTCATTATTTAATCAAGACAGGTGTCAAAGTTTGGTCCCCAGAACAGCATCATCAGCATCAACTGGAAACATGTCCGAAATGAAAAGTCTTAGGCCTCATCTCGTATCTGTTGAATCAGAAATTCTGGGGATGAGAACCAGTTGTAAATTTTGGGTTTTAATAAGCCCTCTAGCTAATTTTGGTCCATTCTAAAGTTCTAGAATCACTAGGTTAATTTTTTTTGTATTAAAAATGAGTCATTACTCATTATTATAGTTTAGCAGACAGAAATGTTACAAAATGGGGACTCCGTGGGGCAATGCATACCAGGAAGAGTCTTTGTAGGTGATCACTGCAGAGTGAAGGCCATCATTCTAGCTTGATATCTTCATTTTACAGAGAAGACAGCTGAGACTCAGAGAAGTTACTGCTCTCAGGTCCGACTGGCCCAGTTCCCTCTACTTCCCAAATTCCCATGTTTCTCCATCGGCTACTGTTACTTCCTTTGTCAGGCCAGTGGAGCAGGCAGCAACCTGCCCTTCTCAGAGGGAGATGGGAGCAGTCGTGGCCTGAGCTTGTAGACATTCAGTGAGACCCTTAAGTAGAGAGATCAAAGGAAAAGTCTGGGAAGTGGTCAAAAGTCGCTCATTTGAAATGGAATTTTTTCCTGTTTGAATAAAATCTGCTTGGAGTTTGCACATTGCTACTACACTGTTTTTTAACTTCAGTTTCAGCTCCCTTCTATACCTCCTTATGGTTAGAATTCAGTTAACCCGGACCTGTTAATGTTTCTTAGTACCAGATACCATTGAATATCTTAGACCCACAGAGAATTAATCCAGACACTTCATTGAAATCTTTTGCCTGAGTTTCTTTGCAGTTCTCATTTAGCAGCTGTGCATGAAGTATGTTTTATCCTGTCCTAAAAATTGGTGCTAGGTTGATGTAAGCTATCTGGTCATTTGTAACAATCAGTTCATTCAACCAGCATTTACCAATAGCCTGTTCTGGCCAGGTACCACGCTGGTAGGTCCTACACAACATGAAATTGTTATTTTAAGCATTTAGCATTCTACTTCTAACATAGAAATAGTATAAGAGAGAGAAAACCTTTAAGAGACTAAAGTAACTATGCTGAGGCCAATCCCCAGTATAAATAGGCCCACATAACAGCCAAAACAATGATATTGCTCTTACTACATGCTGGGTAAATAATAAACATTCAGTGGATTAGAAAATGAGATCTGCATCCGCCCTGGGAAGAGGGACTTGGGATCATGATATCTATGAGGCTGATGCTGAGAGTGGTGATGCTTACCTGAGCCTCTCCTTGTTTCAGGACCTTGGGCTACACCATTTCTAGGGAAACCCAGAACCTGCAGGTGCCTTACTTTGTGGACAAAAACTTTGACAAGGCCTACAGAGGAGCATCTCTGCGTGACCTGGAAAAGACAATAGAGAAGGATTACATTGATTATGTCCAGACGAGTTGTTGGAAGGAGAAACAACAAAGTAAGATGCTCTAAAAGGGGCTTTAGCTGGTGGCCGTGTTTCCGGCATAAGGCATCCCCAGCTTCCTGATCCCGCCTCTCTCCTTAGGAGTCTCACATGTTTGAGACCTGTAACAGAGTCAGGGCAGAGGCCCATTCAGGACCCTACCAAAAGGGGAGTTTATTGACAGGATACACATGGTCAGGACTTGGAAATCTTAGGAACTTAGGAAGGTGGCACTAGTTGCCTATTTGTCTGTCTCTGCGGCTCTACCTCTGTCTGCCTATCTACCCCACCCTCCTCTCTGCGAACTGCCTTTCTTTGCTTCATCAAGCTCTCCTCCCTCATAACCATTTTCCCATGGTTCACTACCCCCCTTGTCACTCTCCAAATCTCTACAACCCCACCAGTCAGTGGCCCCTTTCTAGTCAACTGGCCACGCAGAACAAAGTCCCGCCTCCTCAGCAAGAGTGGCTGTGAGCAGACCTTCCAGTCTACTCCCCTCCCTGGAGATATTGGGGGTGACAGTGTCTGCCACTTGGCTTACAACTCCAGTGAGTGTTCATGGGGAGTGCTGATAGCAAGGGTAGGCCTGTCTCTCAGTCAACAGGTTCACTTTTCCTCCCACTTGAGTTACACACACACACACGCCATTAGTAATTCTTTCTTATGAAACTTAGCTTTGGGTAATTTTTTAAAAGTAAACACTAGCTCTTTTTTTAAACCTTATTACTGGGTATTATTAAACATCTAGTGGTGTATGGTAAAATTAGCTCTTCAGTCACAATGCTGCTAAGCCTGTGCTGACCCATCACACATCCCAACCCCACCCCCAAATTCATCTCTCCTTCCTCTATGTTCTTGAAGCACTTTGTTCATCCTGCTAGCACAGTTTTAGTGTCCCACAGGAACACACCAGTCTCCCTGCTGGACTGGCTGAGGCCAAGAACCACATTATACTGACTTCGTGTCCCAAGCCCCTTTCAAGAACAGGTGCTTCACGCACGTCTTTTGAACAGAAGATTCGCAGGACTGGAAAACAATGAAAATGCTGAGGATTCAGTATCACGGAGCAGTGTTATCATCCTAACCCTATCCCTTTGGGACCCTTTCTCTAGCCTCTACTCCTGTAGGTCGGAGCCAGATGAACTCTCAGGTGCATTAGGAGCTTGGTGGGCAATGACTCTTGGATGTCAGGGGGAATTAAGCAGAAGGAGGAAGTTGCTTTTCTTCTGAGGGATCAGGAAGTACCCTGCCTTGTGTTAAACTAGGTTTTGCAAGTTCCAAAAATCAGGAAAGAATTTTGGAGCAAGATAAAGGCCTTAGAATAAAAGGTAGTATATATGTGGATCCAAGTCAGATGAAGGGCACAGTGTGTGTCCTAAAGTCTCCATTGTTTTGGGCCCTGGAAAGGTTCTGCATTTGTTGCTTTCTACCAAGTACCGGGTGAAAATCTGCATTTCACGTTCTTCCAACACCCCCACACACCCCAGCTGAAACTGTACAGAGAGTTCATGGTAAGGATTATACCTAAGGTGGCTTCTAGGCTTTTGTCCCCATCCCCATGAGGCTAGTTTGAGGGCTTTGGCACTTTCCAGGATAGAAATCCACTGGGTAAGAATGATGTGTGTACCCACAAGTTCCAAACGGTTATCAGCACCCGCCCCTAAGCCCAGAGCCTCCACACAATCCAGTGCCATTTGAGAACGAGCAGCATCTGCCCTCCGCATCCAGCAGCAAGTGCAGCCAACAAGGGTAAATTTAGCACTTGGAGGTTGTAAAAATAAACCCACTTGAGAACAAAGTTCACTCTTGGCAAAATACCGAATGGAAACTGTTTTTAGCAAAGTTAGCCATTGTCTTTTTAAATCTTTGTTCATTTCTTTTCATTGCTCTTCCTTAGAAGGCTTAATCTGAGTGAACAACTGAGTAATCCCTTACTATGAACACTAATTGCCATTTACTCCTTCACAGCTGCATCTAGATAATAAATGAATGCCGGGGGCAGTGGCCATGCCCCTGGGCCTGGGATGAACAAAAGTGACAGGCAGGAACTTCCTCCTGGCCTGGCTGAGCTAAGCTGAGCTGAAGTCCTGGGCCTGTCTGGCAGCAGAGGACTCCTTTGCAGCAATGCCCTGAAGCGGGGGAGCAGAGTGGTAGAAGTTTAGGCTTTGAAATGGGGATAAAATGGACTTCCTCCTAGAGGGGTGGTATAGATTAGAGAAGATGGTGTGGGCACAACGCTTAGCAATTCCTGGTGGAATCCAGGCCTTGCTAGACTGGGGGCAGTGCTGTCTTGTGGGGCTAGATCACGAGGGTGGTTGGGATATTTAGGGTTTTCCAGCTGTCAAGGCTCCTGTGTGGGCTCTTGTGCAGAGTGTTCTTGGGAGAAGGCTCTAGGGCTCGCTTCTCTTGACAATTCGCCTAAGTCAGTTTACCTGAAAGGCTTAATGTTCTATTCAGGCATTCAGGGCAAGGAAAACATTTTGCAAAGAAGAAAAGATGTTCTCTTGATCCTGCACCTCCCAAAGATTTTTTTTTTATTAGAAATGACTGAATATTAACAGAACTTGTCAAAAGTATTATATTCATTGAGTTGACCTTTTGTTTATTAAGGGTGAAAGGATTCACTGGCAGTTTGAAGAGAAGTTTCTCTGAGCATGGTTAGTAGGGAGTGTGGGACGTGGCTTCTTGAAACGGACCTCGTGCAAGGTCATTGCTCTGGAGCACAAGTCTAAGTCTCTGGGGCACTGACACCTGGTTTTAATGAACTTTATGAAAAGCAATGTCATGTTTTGAGAAAAGCATTCATATATTTGCAGCTATCTTTCTTTCACTAGCTTGTTACAGTAGAAAATGGTAAGAATCACTAGCCTTTAATGTTTTGTCTTGCCAATGGGTTTCAGCCCCGGGCAAGTTCGCTATGGATTCATTGCGACCAAAGAAATTGACAGCAGAACGTTCTTTGGAGTGAAAGGGCTTATTACCCGGCTTGTTTTCCCTGCGGTAGGTTGAGCACTAGCTCTCTGCCTCCGCGCAGAGCACTGGGCCGAGTCTCTGTATAGCACAATAATAGCTTATTGCCTAAAGGTGTGGAAGCGGTAGCCTAGCAACAGGCCAGTTACATCATCAGGTGGTTTAAGGTCAGTGAGGGTCCTGGCCATAGGAACCCCAACTTCCCCACAGTTTTCTGGAATGAGATTTCAGACAGTGAGGCATTTAGGTAAGCTCAGTAAACAAAAAACCTAAGGAAATCACTTCGAGGAAAAACAGTCACAGAATCTGTTCCATGTACTGGTGTAACTGTGACTGCAGAAGGCCAAAAGCATAGACTGAGTTTACAGAGGCCTCTGGAACAGGTTTCCCACATGCCAAAGAAGCCAGAGAAATGGAGTTAATGCCGAGCTCTGGGCAGGATGCAGGAGCAGAGGGCTTTCATTTGGGTGCAGCACGTGATCCTCCGTGAAGCCACATCACCTGCAAAGACGACTGTGCCAAGGCACGCCTGGCTAGCAGGCACTGCAGGCACCTGCGCCGGGGCTAAGAGCACATTGTTCTGGAGCCCAGGAGACCCATGGCTTGCCAGGCAGCTGCTGGGCTAGGGCCCAGGTTCTGAGCCCCCATTGTAGAAGGAGGGTTTTCATGTACACCCACCCCTCCCTCTGGAGGCCTGCGTTTAATCTGCACTTTGGGCCTTACTTGGTGTAAATAGAATCATTGTGCACAGAAATGCCAGGCAGCATTTTGTGTTGATAGAAACTTAGTCAGAAACCAATGCCCATTGTTCCCCCAGTCTAAGTATTAATTCCTGTTTCCAGGCAATTTGCTGATTAATCAGACAGGTGCCTCTTGTTCTACCAAGAAAAACAAAATCTGTCAGCCAGACAATTCAGAATGGATAGACATATTTCAAAATGATTAAAATAGCATTTCCACAAGTATGGTCCTTGAAACACTGAGTAGCTGCCTGCTGTCAGAGGCTTCCAGAAGCCACACAGCCCATCCCGGCATGCCATCCTGTTGGAACACAACGCGTCTCTGGAGGTGCTTTTCAGGCATTCCTTCCGAAGAATGTGTCTGAAACTTTACAAAAGAATGAAAAATAGAGGCGGCCAAACCACCATTGAGGCAGGAAAGACAGCAGAGATTATATTATGGTTAAAAATAGAATGACCTTCTCCACCATGAGGAGAAAATGAAATTCATTTAGTCAAGGAGACAAAGGTCACTGGATCCAGATGATTTCACTTTTAAAAGAGCCCAGCTGCCTTAGGCCTTTGCGTTAGGGACCCCACATGTGGTGAGGGAATGAACGAAGCCACTGGCAACCTGGCCTTCTGTACAAGGCCAGCCCAGCGGAGGCAAGCTCTGTTCAGTTAGCATGTCTGAGTTATGATCCAGCAATGCGGGGGAAAGAATGAGGCAGCTGTCTTTGTTTCAGATGACAGGAGCGGGCGATGGCACTCCATTCCCTCCCGACTGCCATCTGAATACCGTGCATAGGAAGGCCATGAAACAGTCTCCTCTTACTGCACGCGTGCAGGTTTCCTAAGTCTGGTGCCAAGTGTTCTAATGATAAGAACTAAGTCCTTTTATAATAGAGCACAGATACTGGAAGGCTCCTGATCACAGGTTCCTTTAATCCTCAGCACCTGGTGTCACGTAGCAGCCCGATGCATGTTTCCTCAATAAATGTTTCTTAAGTGTGATTGAAATAAAAAGCATTAAAGTAAGAGGAGCTTTGATTCCAGTCACTTTAGAATGAAACACAGGAGCTCAACTCTGTTGCTGAACTGGTCACCTTTTTTATTTTTCAGAGTCGGAGTTGACAAATTTGGCTGGATTATACAGAGATGAACGACTGAAACAGAAAGCAGAGTCGCTGAAACTTGAAAACTGTGAAAAACTTTCCAAGCTTATCGGCCTACGCAGAGGTGGCTGAGAGGATGATAGTCCTACACAGGGTTGGGGTTTTGCTACTTGTTCCTACTGATGTTCCTAATTCCATTTTATAATACAAAATTAGGAAATGATGAACACTTTACAATTTGCTAACTTTGGTGGGCAGAGTTGAAGGCACTGGAGCCTGGAGCCAGACTTGTCATCACAGACTCCTCTGGGGACCAGCTCCAGGGACTAGGAACAGTTCATTTAAATTGAACGAATGGCAAAGCTTTTGATTCAGCCCCCCTGCTCCGTGCCTGCCCGGCCCCGAGGAATGTAGTTCAGGGCATCCCAGAGCAGGTCCCTGTTTTCCTCCTTCTTGCCCTCTTCAGTTAAGTCTCAGTACCCAGTCATCCCTAGGCGTGGCCAAAGCAGCTTAGCTTTAGCTGTTTACAGCATGCACCGAGCATTATGCCTCCCTCCTCCGAGTCATCATCTTCCCCAGGATTCAGGGGAACTGCTGCTACTCACCTTTCCATTCTTTAAGGACAATCTGGAGAAATGTAAACTATTGTAGTCAGTTGTCTTTTATTTGCCTAATCACTGTTTGGAGTTACTAGCGTTAGCAAGCTGCCTGATTTGAGCTTCTTTTATTTCCCTAACCCTCTCTCTTGTAGCGGGTCCAGAAATTAAAAGCTGTTGAGTGAAACAGTTCACTGGGCAACTCAGCAGCAGGAAGCAGGGACAGGGTGAAGATAAAATACAACACCGAGTCTCAGCTTCTAAGTGCATTCCCCGGTCCATCAAAGAACCCAAAGAATGTCCTTTTCCGGCATTTCCCCTTGCAGCATCACACTTAAGCTGAATCCCTATACCCCACAGAGATACTGTGGTCAGATGGAAGAGGAGGCCCTGCCAGCCAACCGGGCTGTCTGCTCAAGCCTAGAAAGAGAGGGGAAAGACCCTCTTTCTGTGGCCATGAGGGTCTGGTGTTGGCCCCAACAGTCACTTTGCTTAACCCAGTGCCCTACAGAGAGAGTGTGATATGAGACGCTCTTTCATATAGTCAACATTTGCTGACTGCCTGGTGTTAAGCAGGGCACTCACATACATGTTCTTAACAACTCTGTGGTGGATGTTTGCCCCTGTTCTAGGAGTGAAAACACTGGCCCAGAGAAGGTGAATGGCTGACCTGGGTCACACAAATGGTAGTGGCATAACTAGATAGTAGGCTGATTATCAAGTAAAAGTGTGAGGCCATCCCCATTTCTCAAGTGATTCTAGCCAGATTGGTAAAGAAGAACCTTTCCCAAGGATGTCCTGTCCCCCAGACTCTTTGACCCTGTATCCTTTCTATGGGAGTTCTGCATTTACTCGGGACATCTTCTCTACTGGTCTTTAGAAAGCAAGATCCTCTCTATACTTATTTTATATACAAACAAGAGGTCTGTCATCAGGAGAGGGGTCCGGGGCCAAAGAACAGGGCTTTGGTGAATGGTAGTAGACAGCGGCTCAGCTGTGGGGAGGGAGAGCAGCTCCAGAGGTAACCAGACTTTGGTGCCCAACTAGACCTGTCACCCTGGGTCTTGAGGGGCTTGCTTGATCCCCTCTGAGTGAATGAGGGGATTTACACTATAAAATGTGCCTATGAGCCAAACAGACTTATGGAAAGTTTTCCTATACCTACAAAAATCAAAGTTCACCTCTCCCCAACTCCAACCTCTGCTAGAACACGTACGATAATTAAACTGACTTGACAGGTTAAAAGACCCTGCTCTAGATGCCCATGAATAGCATAGTCACACATTTTATAGATATCACGGCAGAACCGAGTTATCTACAATACTAAATAGTGGCAACACCAACTACATTAAATGTCAGGTCTAGTGTGTTTTTATAGCACTGATGGTTCTGTTTTATTTATCACCTACTATACTACAACATTCACATCTGGTTTTCCCTAAAGGCATGGTATTTGCTTTTGGTTGAAGGATAGTTTATTCGGTATGGTCCAGAATATTGTTATTTCTTGGGTTAAATTTTAGATGGGTTGCCTGCATGGTGGTAAAATAAGCATTTTCTTCTTGCCTACATCCTGTGGGAGGTTTCCTGATAAATATATAAACTCTTTACATAAAGCTTAGTCTTGCTGTTAGAATTTGGCCTGCAGCTCCAGACTGTTTCTGTGAGCATTCATCAGACTGAAGACGGGTGTGATGGGAGTGGGGCTAAGACCTAGGGCGATGGCTCAAGCTGAAAGTGAAGCTCTCATTGATAAGAATGAAAGTGCTCTCTGCGTTGCATGATCAGCCTTGAGGGAGGGAGAATGAAAATCCTTCTCACCACAAAGGACAATGCAGCTTGGAGGAAGCTGTGTCCCCAGATTAGCAACCATGGCATCCATCTGCTCAAATGAGAAAACTTCTGCACTTCCTTGATCTGCTCCAGGTCTCACAACTTCAGAGAAGTGACTAATAAGAAAGTGTCATTGCTAGGCTTTCTGCTGGAAATTACCAGAAAGTACACTGAGCCCCAAACCCCACTAGCACATGGGATCCAGAAGCCTGGCCAAGCTATGTATTACCTCATTTTCATCCTCACCCTCAGGACTGGCTTTGTTGAGGAGACACTGCTGGGATTCTAGGAGCTTTCTGTTACAACTGACCACACATGCAAGCTGATTATCTCTGCATGCACTGTTCCTCACAGAAGCTAGAATTTAATTAGTATTTGTTTTGGATTCATTTAAGGCGTAAGCTTAATGTCCTAATTATTTAGGAAAGGGCCAAGTTATGATACATCTTATTTTTTGAGCCTGCAATGTTGATACCTCGTGTGGTGACCACCAAGTAACTATGTACCCATGTGTTAGATATTATTACATCATTTGCATCCCACTCAGTATTTGGAATCAGAGGTGTGAGTGTTCTGTGACCAGAGCCAGGTTTGAGTATGAATCCTGAAAAACCTGGTCACCTGATCCACTGCATCTGGATTCAGTGTATTTTAACAGAGAAAGAAATTAAACAATTTTACATAAAAAGAACAGCCTTCTATTTTTCCTTTGTTCTTTTACCTTCGCCCATGGCACCCTTAGGCGCTGCATGCTGCCTCCCTTGGAGCCACAGGACGAGAGAAGCTACTGACCTCTGCTCCCGACCTCCCTCATCCATCAGTGGAATTACCGGTGTTCAGAACAATTGAAGCATAGGTGGCATCACTGAGTGCAGCACAGGACAGTCAGTGTTCAGATCAGACTACTTAGCAACTGAAAATCAGGTGTTATCGCAGTTCCTTAATGGCTGTGTCCCCAACGGCCCATATTTAGGAAAGCCTTGGTTTGAAAATACAGTACTTGGTTCATTTGGCTCTCCAGAGCCCACATGGTCATACACCTTTCATTTGGAGAAAGATCGAGATGAGATTCAGTTCAGCAAAGATGGAGAATTACTATGTGTCAGTCAGAACCTACTATGACCTAGGTTGGGGATCGGGGAGCAAGAGAGACCTAAAACCAAGGCTCCTGGAGCTCACATCTAACTTCAGACAATGCTCCCCAGTGGGATGAATGTCAAAGGGAGACCAAAGGAAACTTGGGAATCTATTACAAAGGATTTAACCCCGGATGAGGGATTAGAGCAACACTCTTTTCCCATTTCCACAAAAAGCATCACCACCCATCCAGGTATAAAAGTCAACCCAGGAGACCGTGTGACCGACTTGATCTGGTGTCCCCCAGCAGACCACGCCTAATCATGCTCTTGGGTAGTCCCCTTTCTGATCTGGGGGGGCCTTTGATCTTTAACCAGTAGAGTATGGCAAAACTAGCAGCTTCCATTTTTGTACTTAAGGGAACCCAGCTGCCATGTAAGTTCAACCACCCTGAGACCACCAAGTTAACCACAGAAAGAAGCCAAGCAGAGGTGAACCAACCAACCGAGCTGGCAGCAAGAACTGAGAACCGGATGTATAATCCAAGCCACACTGCTTAGGCCTCCCCAGCGGACGGGCAGAGCAGAAATCAGCTGCCCCACCAAGCCCTGTTCAAACCTCAGAAGGAAGCAAATACTGAAATGGTTGCTGTTTTAAGCCATTACATTTCGTGGCAGTTTGCAGCAGTAGACAATGAAACAATCCTTTTTCCATATCCCCTCCATCCTAAGGCCTGTCAATTTCACCTCCAGAACATCTAAACCCATCCGCTCTCTCCATCTCTGATGTTGACTCCCAAGCTACCATCTGCTTTCTCTGGTAAAAACCACTGCCACAGCCTCCTGAGTATAAGATATCTCAGTGCATCTATTCAGGGGCCCTCCAATCTGTACACCTTGCTGCAACCAGGCAGATCTTTTCAAAGCATAAAGTCTACCATGCCACCCTCTGGCTTAAAATATTATAGTAGCTTTCTTTGACCCCCCAGAATAAAATTCATCAAAGATCTCTGTGGCCTAATGCTTAACAAGGCTTCTGGCCTCTACCCCTGCTTGCCCTATACATATTTTTCTTTTCTGCTCTTCTGGCTTTTTAAATTACTACACTTGTGCCAACCATTTTGCCCCATGGACCTTGTGTACACTGTCTCTCTTTCTGGAACCCTTTCGCACTCACCTGTCCCTACCCACTTTGCTAAGTGCCTCCTGGTCATCGAAATAGGTTTCAGCTCATACCTCACTTCCTCATAGAAGTCTTCCCTGATACCCTGACTGGACTAAATCTCTCTTAAAGATACTCTAATCTTTTTCTTGGCACCTGTCATAGTTATGCTGCTACTTATTTGAATAATTAATTAATTTTGGATTTATTTTGGTATTTATTTGATTATTGTCTGTCTCCCCTAAGACTAGGCACCAGTCTGGTTTCACCTGAGTTGAACTTTGAAAGGAATGACATGCCGTCTGTCAGGACTTCCTCTGGAAGGACAGCCCAAATTCCCTGAAACTGCCTCTACCAAAAAGTGGGATGTTTCCCTCTCCTTGAATCTGGACTCTGTGGCTCCTTGACTAATAACAGAATGCAGCAGAAATGACACTATGCCGGTTTTTAGGCCCAGACCTTACAAAACTGGCATCTTCCAATTCCTGTCCTTTTGGATGCTTTCCCTTGAGCTCAGTCACTATGCTATTAAAAAGCCCATGAGAGGAACAAGACCCTCGGTCCTCACCCACAGATGAGCTGAGAGCACCGACTTGCCAGTTGTGTGAGTGAGCCATCTTGGAAGCAGAACTTCTAGCCTTCCCACCACCCCCAGCCCTAAAATCCAAGAACAATCCCAGCTGATACTATGAGGAGCACAGATGAGCTTTTATTATTGAACCTTGCCCAAACTGAAAATTCCTGAGCAAAATTATTATTTTTTGAGCCGTGAATTTTGGGTGATTTGTTACACAGGAGGAGATAACTGGGACACCAGCCAGGGTGATGACCCCAGACAAAAACGCAGCCCTTCCTGGGCCAGGAGCACAGAGCTGTTTATGATGTCAGGTTATCCTAAGCCTGGCTAAGCCCAGGTTGGCCAGGAGCCTGAACTGTTTGTTGACCTAGAGTGGGAGTCTGTGGCAGTCCCCAACCAGCAGGACCATCCCTCACGTCCATGCTGGTATGCAGCATGCACACCTGGATCCGGGGTTCTCTCTTGCTCATAACCTCCCATCCCCAGGGAACGGGCTGAGGGAGCCTACTATGCCCAGGGTTTTGCCCTGAATGTGGAGGGCAGCCACAGCTGGTGGAGGCAAATGCTGAGTAACAAGGGATATCAGGCAGCACCTCATGCAAGACCCTAGAGAAGTACACAGTTCAGGAATTGCTCCTCCAGAGGAACATGCAGCTTTGCCCAGGGTGATTCAGGTGAACATTCCACATTTGAAAGACAAGTCTCTGTGTGGAGGCACACAACCTTCACAGCACCCTCCAGGCCTGATGTGTCCAATACAACTGCCACTAGCCACATATGGCTATTTAAATTTAAATTTTAAGGAATTAAAATATTTAAAAATTTTAAAAACAATTCCTCAGTCACATGAACCACATTTTCAGTGCAGAATAGCCAGCCATGTGTGGCCGGTGCCTGCAGTACTGGACACTGCAGGTGCAGAATACTTCTATTACAGCTTGTATTGGACCGTGCTGCTCTAGGCCCTGTAAGACTGGGCAACAGAAACGGCCTTGCTCTCAGAGACATGAGAACAGACGTAAGAAGCAAGATAAAACGAGGGCTACAGGAATGGCCACATTTGTCATACAGCCTCAAAAGATGGCTTACCTGAACTGTGAGCTTCCCTTCCTGGTCACTGAGAACATGTTTTCCAAACCCCATTTGAATATATAGCTATTTCCTGCTCGGGGTTTCAAATTCTGTAACTTCAGTAGCCATTATGTTCAACAAAAATGCAGCATAGCGTCATGGCTAAGCACATGTACTCGGAATCAAACTGCCCGTGTCAAAATCCGGTTCCGAGACATACTAGCTTGGGTGACCTTGGGCAAGTTATCCACTCTCTTAGAACCTGCATTTCCTCATCTGAAAAATGGGGATATTAGAACCTTTTTTCCAAGGTTATCATGATCACAAGAAATAACACTAAAAAGGCATAATGGGGCCACGAAACAGTGAATACTCAATAAATAGCTCGGATTTTCCACAGGCCTAATCTTATTTGGGTTCCAAAAAAGCCCTCAAGCAGGATTTGGTGAAGGCGTGTGATGACCTCATCCGTCCCTACCTCCGTTTTAGAAATCTGCACACCCCGCTTCAGTTCTGCTGAACTCTTCAGGCTCTTCAGGGCTCTCCCCAGCACCCTGACGCAGTCGTGCGCGGCTCCGGGGTGGCTACCCAGAGCATGGAACCATAGTCTGAGGCTCTCCCTCTCGGGTGAAGGCACTCTCCTCTTCTATTCTTGAGTTTCCCTTCATTGTTTCAGTTCGGGCCCCCTAAGTACCAAGTGTGTTCCTAAGATCCAGAGCGCTAACAGGAGGCTGGAGTCCTATACTCTGGGGAAATTTAGAGATTAGGGTGGGAGAAAGAAGCATGTAAAGCTAAAGATGCGGAGGTTGCCTTAGCTGACTGGTGCTTCGCTGTCTTCCTGTTTAACGGGCCCTGGGGGCAGACTGAGGGCTGGTGTCCGAGTGTTGCCTGCCCACTGACCCTTACAGGAAGTGTAAGCCGGGCCCAGCCTACTCCTCAGGACTGCTTAAGAAACACAAGATAAAATAAATGTGCAAATTCCCTATAAACTTAAATTCCTACGCGTTGTTACAGTTCCTTCTCCTGCGGCGCGTCTTTATAAGAGAGGCTCCT
>JAQQAC010008330.1:0-14692 GCA_029783875.1 Phataginus tricuspis | reverse complement strand
AGGAGACTGCTGGAGGAGGTTTTATCAAGGCTATGAAAAGAGCCCTGGAGGAAAGTAATTTAGCCAGGAAGAGAGGAATGCATTTTGAGTCTCCTAGGAAGAGAAAACAGTTGTACAAGAACTTGGATTACTCCAGCCAGGGATGGACTTGTCTTAGACGGTCTCTCTCACGTACTCTGCTAGTTATGGTAGATGGTAAAAATGGCTACAGATTCTTTTTCCTCTTTGCACCCAAGCTCTTACGATGTGCTGTTACAGATCCTCCCATAAAGAAGTGGAGTATATTTTTCTGTCTCTCGAATCTGGGTAGAGCATGTGACTTGCTTTGGCCAAAGGGACATAAGAAATGTGATATTAGCAGAGACTTTACCAGTGCTTGTACACTGGAGAGCGAGAGCCCTGACACCACCTTGTTTTATGAGCCTGAACTCACCTGCTAGGGGAAAGAGATCACATGTAAAACTGAGGTTTCGAAAGGCTGCCAGCTGCCAGATGTGTGAGGGAGGCAAAATAATCCCTACTCTTAAAGATTTCTACATCCTAATCCCAGAACCTATGAATACGTTACTTTACATGGCAAAGTAACTTTGAAGATGTGATTAAGTTAATGATTTTGAAACGAGATTATCTTGAATTATCTGGGTGGGCTCACTGTAATCACAAGGTTCTTATAAGAGGAAGACAGAGGGTCAGAGTTAGAGAAGGACATGAGAGAATGGAAGTAAGGACAGAAGTCACAGAGAGATTTGAAGGGGCCATGAACAAGGAATGCAGGCATCCTCTAGAATATGGAAGAGAAGGAAACAGATTCTCTAGAGCCTCCAGAAGGAGTGCAGTTATGCTGATACCTTCCTTTTGGCTATCAAGATTTCTGACCTTCAGACTATAAGATAATAAACTTGCGCTATTTAAAAAAGCTTGTATAATATGTTACAGAAGCCACAGGAAAGTAATACAACATGTTAGATCATCTAGCTGCCAGCTGCTACAGAGCAGAACAACCACCCGGACTACCACCACAGGATCATGAACGTTAATAAACAGTTGTTTTAAGTCACTAAAATTTAGAGTGATTTCTTACAAGCAACAGCTAACTGATCCATTAAGTTCAAAAAATAAATAAAGCAACATTTATATTGTTACCTAAAAATAGTTATTTCTGTAACTCTCTTATAGACATTTATGCGAGCTTTTGAAAGCAAAGATTCACCATCTCCTGCCTCTTAATCCCCAGTCTGCCGTGGTTCCGACCCATCCTAATTTTAGTGGTTCATCTTTTCTTCAGATTTCTGATTTTCTTCAGTCTTCTTTCAATACAGTTCCCCTTCCACTTAACCTAGCCAGGGCTGGTTCTTGTTACTGCTAGGCTGTGAGCTCCATGAATGCAATGTGAGAATTCCTTCTCATTACTCACCTGTTATACATCTGTTAGATACCCTGATATTTTGGAAGCTTAATGGAAAAGACATCCACTCATCTCTAGATTTACTTTTTTAACTTTTTGCATTTTGTAGACAACTTAAAATAAAGCTGATATATTGGTTTTAATTCACTGAAACAAGTCAATATAAGTCTAGAGCTGTTATAGAGCCTCCATGCCTAAGACCATTAGTTGTCTCACTCTCCACTCAGCTTAAACTAAGTCATCTCTTTGGAATGCTATGAGAAGACATTCTATCCTTTGCTAAGGGACTTGACTGGCTACAATTATATCATTATGCCTATGTCTGTTGAAAAATTCCAGGGAAAGTTAGAAAAAAATCACATGGGATTTTGGCTTCAATCAAATGAAACCAGTTTGGAATGGAAGAGCAAAGATAATTTGTCTAAGCAGGCAAAGAAATTTCACAACTTTTAAAACTATCAATTTTGCTATAAACTTTTCCCCTCCTTCAATGGCCTATATAAATTGTACATACAGTGGTATACTTTTTAGAATGTGAATAAAGACCTTAGTTGCAAAACATAACTTCTATTACATGGTATCTAGCTTTTTTGAGTTCCAGTACTATATTACATATATCAATTTCCTACATTTTATTTTAGGTATATATTTTTGCCACCACTATTATCCATGCTTCTTGCTTGGTTTAGGTTCTGTGGTCATCAATTTTATGATACTGTCACCAGAATCATTAGTTTTCTGTCTCCCTTTCCTTCCTCTGCACCCACCAAACATTCCCTAATCCTGAGTGGATTCAAGACCTACCTTCTTTGCTTCACTACATAGGCTACTCAACATTGTGGACATAAAATTGTGTAACCACAAACTGGAACTACTACAAATTTAGCATTTGCAAGTCCAGCTGGGCTCTCACTGCCACATGGTAACCTTTTTACTTGATGCTACTCTTTAGCCTGAAGTCTTTCTCCTTTAGTACATAACTTTGCCTCAGCCTTGACAGAGAAAATAGATGCTGTCAGATGTTAATAATTTCCTCCCCTACATTATAAAACTGCCTATAGTAGCATCCACCCTTCCTTTTTTCTATTAAGGGAAAATGAGTTCATTAGGTATGTGCTGTGTATGTCCAGCCAAACCTCTCCTCTAAACAGATTTATACCTATTGCCTTATTGCCTACTTATTAACATCTCTCCTAGGTATCAAATGGACTTCTCAAAGAACATGTTCAAAATGAAACTCCTTATATTCCTTGCCAAATTCTGCTTTTTCATTGTATTCCCCATGCCAGTTAATGGTGACTCCATCCTTCTAGTTGTTCCCAAATTTTGAAGTTATTCTTGCTAGCCCAGTCACTATCATTTCTTGTTTAGATTATTGCAACAGTTCCCTAATTTTTCCTGTTTCTTTCGCCTTTGTAGCCCTATAGTCTGTTCTCAACACAACATCTGGAGTCATTGCTAAAAATGTAAATCACATCACTTCTCTACTCCAAACTTTCCATTGCCTTCCCATTTTACCCCAAGTAAAAGCCCTAGTCTTTACAATGGCCCATAAAGCTTTATACCAACCAGCTCACCATGGCATCTTTGAGCTGATGGTTGACTACTGCCCTCACTCATCTACCTCCTTGTTCTTCCTTGGATATGATGGACTTGGCCTTAGGCCTTTGCAGTTGTTCTCTGCCTACAACAGTCTTCCCCAGGATATCTGTCTGCCTTTCCTTTTTTCTTATTTCAAGTTGTTCAAATACTTTCTTCTCAGTCTGCTCTGATCGTTTTTTATTTAAAATTGCTCCCACCCACCTAATCCCACTGACCTCTATTTTCCTTTCACCTCTTACTTTTCACCACAGTGCTTACTGTGATCAGCCATTTTGTACATTCACTTCTTTTGTTGTCTGTGTTCTCACACAAGAACATAAGCATAAAAAAGGATTTTTGTTTTCTACTGCTGTATTTCCCAGTGCTTATGACATTGCTTGTCACACAGCATAGGCTCAATAAATATTTGTTGAATGAATGAATGTTTATTCCTTGCTAAGGTACTTCTTTGTTTATACACTGAATTGAATCTCTACTGCCTCTTTTAAGAGTTGATTCATAAGCTATTCTAAAATTCTCCTGCATTTTTCCTCTCTCCCTTTCATTTAATTCAATATTTTAAGTCTATAAATATAGTTAAATATCACTAATACTAAAAAAAAATCTTCCCTGTGGTTTCCAGTTCAGCCTGAGATTTTACGAAAATTTTAATGAGGAAACACAAAATCTAATAAACATTGTAGGAAAGATAAGAGAGGATGGAGATGTAAAGTGAATGTAAAAAAATGTCTAGAGGTTAGAAAGAGAATGGGAGCAAGTTGAAGAATGAAATAGAATCTGAGGACAGCTGTAGCTCAGATAACATGGAGGAAGGAGCTTCAGTGTGTGTGTGTGTGAGTATATTTGGGGCAGTGTCAGCTAATTTTCTTGGTGATGCCCAGAGAGCATTTGGACCTCCCAGGTGAGAGCAAAAAAGGTTAGGATTGAGAAGCGAAGCTAAAATGAGGGGATTTTTGACATGTGTTCATGTAAAGCTGCATCATTCTATTCACCCATTTCCTCTCCCCACTGTGAGCTGTTCAGTTCGAGCTAGCGAATATGCCAAGACATAGTGTGCTTTGAATTTTGTATAAATGAGGATATATTACTTTGACTTAGATCTAAAAATAAAAAAAAAATGGAAAAAGAATTAAAGGCAGCAGAGAAAAAGGCAGGATAGAGTAGCACTTAAGAGCATAGACCAGAATTCCTGGGTTTGAATCAGTTGTGCTACTTACTAGCTGGATGACCTTGGGTAATTTACTTAGGTTGTGCCTCAGTTTTCCCATTTTTAAAATGAACATAATAGAGGTGGTTCTCTTATAGGGTTGCTGTGAAATGAGTTATTATAGATAAAGTACTTAAACCAGTGTTTTGCACATGTGATATTAAATTATAATTATGTGCTTGGGCAAGGAAAAAGAAAAAAAAGACATGATGAACCAACTCACTCTGATTTATTTCTTCTAACTTGACTAATATCTAGTTTCACTAATAATTCTAGGTTTGTCAGTCTTTTGAGGGAGAAGAATAAAGGTTGAATATGAGATTGTTTGGGATTCCTGAAGGAGGAACAAGTGAAAGGGAAAATTTTAGTTTGGTTGGATTTTTATTAAAAAATGCAACTTGTACCCTAAGCCTTTGTTCCTACTATTATCTTGAAAGACCTTTTTACCTTTTATTCAGTTTTTTTCATATTCTAACTAATTTTAAAGAAAAAAAAAGGAAAAATCCCTATACCATCCATGAAGCCTTTTATGAAATCCCTGGCCCACTCAGAAGAACTTCCTTTATTCCCTCACATATATTTTTTTAAATCACATTTAGCCCCATTTTACATGTACAGATTAATTATCAAGACCATAGAAATTATTACTTTGTTGTATGAGACCATTCTATAGAATGTATTTACTAAGCAGTGTATGTTTATTTATTGGGAGCAATTTTTATGAAAGAACACTGATTTTCCCTTCATCTTTCCTAGGAAGATCTTGTGCTTAACTTTTTTCTTCTTTTCACAACTGAAATTTAGTAATGGACATCTGCATTCTAAAGTAGTGTGGTTTACATTTCCATAGCTCGTTCACTCCTTAGCCCTTTATAAATTGCTCTAATTCCTCTATGCCACTGAAACTACTTTCACTGGGATGTACAGTGACTTCTTAGTTGCTAGGAACAAATACATATTTCAGTCTTTATTTTGCTTGACAGTTCAACATCAGCATTTTGACCACTTCTTGGATCTTGAGTAGTCTTGAAACTTCTTGAATATTCTATGGTGGATTCCAGAAAGTCCTTCCTGACTCACTTCCAGTTTCTGACCATTCCTTCTCAGTCTTCTTAGGCATCAGAATCTAAGATCTTTTGTATTTTGTAGATCTTTCATTCCATAGCTCCTCAATATAAGTATTAGAAATGCAATTTATGATGAATAGGGTAGTAAGCAGCATCACTATCATATTTAATGACCACTGTTCTCAAGAATTGAAGCACTGTAGAACAATGTAATCAAATAATACATTCTAGGAAAAAGAGCGTTATTGAGATAATAGCATGGTTTTGAGCATTCAGAATTGTGGAAGTTTCTGTGAGAAAGTTAAAACACAATTTTTTTTTGGTACAGTTAAAAAGAACACTTACAAAGCCAAAACCATTGCTAGAAAAAAATTTTAAATGCAGTTCTTACAGAACTCACCTCCATGGAAATTTTTTCTACACATTTATGCTCCCCAAACACTACTTTGTAGAGCAGATACATTCATAGTGTACCAATTATACATCTTCTGGGGGTAATTGGTAGGGGTAGGGAGTATTCTTATTCCCCACTTCTCTTTTCCTTCAGAAGGAAGTTTTTCCTCTTAGACCCTTTATTCTCTGTTTCCTAGGAGGAGTAAAGTGACTAAAAGCTTGGTGAGTTTTGGAGGAGGACCAGGCAAATAGAGTGCCTTCCTTTCCTAAAATAAGGAAGATAATCAAATGAAAGAAAATAGAGAAATTAGATGATAGCTAGAAGGTGACATTGATTTAAACTTATTTTACCACTCTTCCCCTCTCTATCCCAAGGTAGGGCAGATATGTGAAAATAAGGCTTGGTAGAAATAGCCAACTGAAGATTATAGAAAAAGGAGATAAATGAGAGGAATCAAAAAGTCACTTAAAGTTGAACATGAAGAAAAGACCATTTCTCTTTCAAAACTAAAGATAATAACAAGATGAAAGCCACTTGTTACCTTCATAGGCCATCTCAAGTATTAATTTTCCTGATATCGCCAGCTGAGCTCAATTGCTCCTCCAATGGCTTTCACTGTCCCTGATGTAACTCCCACCATGTTGTAATGTGAAGGTCAATTTATATGTGTATCTCTATCATGTCGTAACTTTGACACCAGTATCTACATCCTTAGTGCCAAGCACTGTTCTTAACCTACATTACTTACTCACTAAATGTTATGTGAATGAATGAATGAATGAATGAATACAAGCAATTGCTTTCTTTTTCTCCTAAAAACAACACTACTGCTATCAACTTTAATCTTTTGCTTGATTTGATGGAAAAGACTAGTGTCTGGCCAACTGTTTTTATACTGAGACATATGAAAGCCAGTCCTGTCTTTAATAAGCTGAAAGGTTATAGTTTTACCTATCAAATGCACCCAGGAGAGCCATTGTCCTCCTTCTTGCTGAATTTCAAGTTTACAATTCTCTCTCCTTTGTTTAACTGTGTGCTCCTCCAGGCTGGAAGCCAAATCTTACTTATCTTGGTTATACAATCCCCAGAACTTCACTCACATCCTCAACTCCATAGCAGAAACCTCGTTCAGTCCTTGACTCTTAGAGAAATTCTGTAAATGTTTGGATAATTAATAAATGAGTCTAATCTAGGTAAGTAAAATTTAAATGATGCCCCGTGTGTTATCATTTAAACCTATAGTTTAATAGTTGTGCCTCTATTACAGAACATTTGTAAAATTATTTAAGCTCACCATTCACACCTCATAAAGCTGCTTCCTTTTAATCCCTTTGTTGTGCATTGTGAAAGTTAGCTGTGATAACCCCACTGAAAATATTTAGTGTAGGTAACTCAGTTCATTGGGAGACAAGAAGAGACTTGTACTGTTGCTTATTTCTTATATTTGTAGCTAAGTTTGCCATGTCAGTAAATGCAACAATCATTGACTTTCTTATTTGTTACATATGGAACATGGAAAACTGTCTGCGGTCATGGGAATAACTAAATAAAGGGGTTGAGATCCATCTTTGTGATGAATGTGGTTTAGTATTAAGAAGGAAATCCTTCATTCCCAAAGATTTGCTAGGATGATACTAGAAAAGAATCCCATATGGTTAAATTTAGGGGGCTGAAAGAATTCCACTCAACAAACATCTCTGTAGCATTTTCATTTGATTATGATTTAGATATATTTTCTTTTCCTTTGAAATTACTTATCCCAAAGTTATTAAATCAGTGGCAACAGAGTTGTTGGCCAAAATTACTGCCTCTCTTACACAAATGATCTTTTCAAATTATGTGATTCCCATTTAAAAGTGGCTCTGTGTGGCCAAGATATTTTCAGTTTGCAATTATGCAAGAAGTGTTTTGTGATTTTTGCCACTGAACCTGGGCTTTTTTCTCTCTTTCTTGCAACTTCTTGTCATTTCTCTTTGCTGAGGTCATTTGAGAAAGATAAAGAGGCTTATAGATAAGCCTATATTGCAGTTTAAAGTTGACTCTTTAAAAAAAAGAGAGAGATTGGTATGGATCACTGCTTATTGCTTAATATTTCAGTATTCATAAAACATCTATGGAGTGCTGGCTGTGAGCCAGGCACTGAGGGTACAAATGTGTTTGTGTGTCCAAGGAGCTGTGTCTTATGGGGAGGACACTCAAGATTGTTGACATTTCTTGTATAATGAGTGCTGTAAGAGTAAAGGGTGCTTCCAAAGCACTGAGGGATTTCTGATTCCAAAATGAAGGGAGTAACCTCCTTTTCTGAGTGGGTGACCCAGTTCTTTGAAGATGAGTAAGAGTTATTTAGGGAAGAAGACGGGACAGTAAGATAGACAAGTTGGACTGGCCTTCTAAAGAGGCAAGAGGTTAGGAAACTGCAAGAAATTATGTGTAACTTATAAAAAGAGTGTAGCAAAAGGAGTATAATAAGAGATGAGGCTGGTGGAAAAAACAATGATTAAATGATAAACATTTACCACTTTTTAATCTCCAATCTTCTATGAAATGGGGATACAAAAGGTAATGGTCGTTATTTTCTGAGTGGCGTGAGCAATAGTGATGGAAATAAAATAGGTAAGGATTGCTTCATATAATAAGAAAGATGGATAGACCCATAGGGAGAGCAAAGGATAAGACAGTCTAGATGTAGGAAGAAGCAGATGGACAAGTTGAGGAGATAATGCTGGAGATAGAGGGAAAGGAAAGGACTAAGAGAGATAGAGAAAGACATATACACATACAAATACACATATAAGAGAGAGATAAGAGACATACAATTGAGTGAGTGAGGTAGAGACACCTAAAGAAAAGAACACACATCCATCAGTGGATGAATGGATAAAGAAGATGTCTCTCTCACACACACACACACACACACACACACAGAAATATTATTCAGCCATGAGAAAGAAGGATGGATGGACCCCTTGAGGTCATTATGCTAAGTGGGATAAATCAGAGAAAGACAAAAAATTATGATATCACTCATATGAGGAATCTAAAAATGATGAATTCATAAAAGCAGAGAGTAGAATGGTGGTTATCAGGGGCTGGAAGTGAGGAAATTAGAGAGATGTTGTTAAAAGATAACAAACAGGCATTCCGATATCGAGGATTAAAGATGGCAGCGTGAGAGGTGAGACAGAGGCTTCCTCCTAAAACTGCATATAATATGAAAATATAACCAATACTCTTGAAAGAGCAACAGGAAAGAGGACTGCAACAAACTGCATACACCTGGAGACAAGAGCAGACCTCATGGAAAAGGGTAACGTACTAAAGCTGTGGTCCTGCGGGATCCAAGCCCTTCCCCCACCCCGGCTCACTGATGCAAGGAAGAGGAATGGAGCAGCGAGGGAGTGGAGATCTGGGACTGCTGAATACCTAACTCCGGATATCTGCTCTGGGAGCACAAACCTACATTTCATGGTGCTTGCATGATACTCTCGTAATTAGGGGGTTGGAAAGATAAGACAGGTAGAATTCCTGGAGAGACTAAGATTCCAGCTGCTTGTGGAAAGCAGGGATCCATATCCAGCTGCTCTGGGACAAAAGAAAGGCCAGCAGTCTGAGAGACTTCCTAACAAAGAAGCCCTTAGCAGGAGGGTTGCTAAAGGGGCAAGGATTGCACAGAGCTTACTGCTCAGGAGAAAGACAGGTAGACAAAATTGTCCAGGTGCACTCTGCCCAGCAGATTGGGAGCTTTCATGATCTTCAGGTGCTCCAGCTCCCTGGCTGCCTACACAGGTCCAAGAACCCCTTCTGTGACAGGCAGACTACTGAGCCTTTCTCCTGGCCAGCCCCATCGGGCTTGCAAACCGGGAAACCCTACCCTGGTGTTAGGCTAGCCAGAGGGAAGATCTGTTCTACAGCAACTAAAAACGCAAAGGACAGAGGCTTGTACCTGTGTGCTCAGCCCACTGGTTCAGGCAGTGGAGACAGGCATAGCAGCGGGGAAGCAGGAAACAGCTCTTTCCTCCCCCCAGGCACCAATATCACTCCCCTACAATCCCTGACATTGCTTCAGGGGCTGAGAAGCTCCAGAAAGTAGAGCTTCTGGGCACTAGAGGGCACCATACACAAATATGAAATGCCAAAGGAACCTGGTCCAGAGTAAAATTATTAATACAACTCCTTAGAAAGATTTAAATGATATTGACCTAATGATTCTCCCTGAAAGGGAGTTCAAAATAAAAATCATTAACATGCTCATGGAGGTACGGAAAAATATTCAAGAACTCAGGAATGAATTACAGTTGGAGACCCAATCATTGAAGAACACAATGGACGGTATTAAAAGCAGATTGGATACGGTGGAGGAGACGACAGAGAAGAGAAATACAAAGAATCTGAGGCACTGAGAGAAAAAAGGATCTCTAAGAATGAAAGAATATTGAGAGAACTGTGTGACCAATCCAAATTGAACAATATTCGCATTATAGGGGTACCAGAAAAGAAGAAGAGAAAAAAAGGGATAGAAAGTGTCTTTGAGGAGTTAATTGCTGAAAACTTCCCCAATCTGGGGAAGGAGGTAGTCTCTCAGGCCATGGAGGTGCACAGATCTCCCAACACAAGGGACCCAAGGAAGACAACATCAAGACATATAGTAATTAAAATGGCAAAGATCAAGTATAAGGACAGACTATTAAAAGCAGCCAGAGAGAGAAATAAGATCACACACAAAGGAGAGCCCATCAGGCTATCATCAGACTTTTCAGCAGAAACCTTACAGGCCAGAAGGGAGTGGCATGATGTATTTAATGCAATGAAGCAGAAGGGCCTTGAACCAAGATTACTTTATCCGGCAAAATTATCATTTAAATTTGAAGGAGGAATTAAACAATTCCCAGATAAGCAAAAGCTGAGAGAATTTACCTCCCACAAACCATCTCTATAGTGTATTTTGGAGGGACTGCTATAGATGGATATGTTCCTATGGCTTAATAGCTGTCACCAGAGGTAATAAAACCATAGTGAAGAACGTAGAACAGCTAATTACTAAGAAAATGCAAAATAAATGAACTATCCCTGAAGTCAATCAAGGGGTAGACAAACAGTACAGAATATGATACCTAATATATAAAGAATGGAGGAGGAAGAAATGGAGGAGGAAAAAAAAAGAACCTTTAGATTGTATTTGTAATAGAATATTAAGTGAGTCAAGTTAGATTCTTACATAGTAAGAAAGTTAACCTTGAACCTTTGGTAACCACGAATCTGAAGCCTGCAATGCCAATAAGTACATACCTATCCATAATCACTCTAAATGTAAATGGACAGAATGCACCAATCAAAAGACATAGAGTCACTGAATGGATAAAAAAACAAGACCCATCTATATGCTGCGTATAAGAGATTCACTTTAAACCCAAAGACATACACAGACTAAAAGTGAAGGGATGGAAAAAGACATTTCGTGCAACTAATAGGGAGAAAAAAGCAGGAGTTAGAGTACTTATATCAGACCAAATAGACTTCAAAACAAAAATAGTCACAAGAGACAAAGAAGGACATTACATAATGATAAAAGGGTCAATCCAACAAGAAGATATAACCATTATAAATATCTATGCACCCAACACAGGAGATCCTACATATGTGAAACAAATACTCACAGAATTAAAGGAGGAAATAGAATGCAATGCATTCATTTTAGGAGACTTCAACACACCACTCACTCTGAAGGACAGATCAACCAGACAGAAAATAAGTAAGGAGACAGAGGCACTGAACAACACATTAGAACAGATGGACCTAACAGACATCTACAGAACTCTACACCCAAAAGCAGCAGAATACACATTCTTGTCAAGTGCACATGGAACATTTTCAAGAATAGATCATATACTAGGCCACAAAAAGAGCCTTGGTAAATTCAAAAAGCTTGAAATTGTACCAACCAGCTTCTCAGACCACAAAGGAATGAAACTAGAAATGGATTACGCAAAGAAAATGAAAAATCCCAGAAACACATGGAAGCTTAATAACATGTTCCTAAATAATCAATGGATCAATGACCAAATAAAAAGAGATCAAGCAATATATGGAGACAAAAGACAACAATAATTCAACACCGCAAAATCTGTGGGATGCAGTGAAGGCCATGCTAAGAGGAAAGTATATTGCAATACAGGCCTACCTCAGGAAAGAAGAACATTCCCATATGAGCAGTCTAAACTCACAATTAACAAAACTAGAAAAAGAAGAACAATGAGACCCAAAGACAGTAGAAGTAGGGACATAATAAAGATTAGAGCAGAAATAAATAAAATTGAGAAGAATAAAACAATAGAAAGGATCAACGAAACCAAGAGCTGGTTCTTCGAGAAAATAAACAAAATAGATAAACCCCTAGCCAGACTTATCAAGAAAAAAAGAGAGTCTACTCACATGAACAGAATCAGAAATGAGAAAGGAAAACTCACTACGGACCCCACAGAAATACAAAGAACTATTAGAGAATACTATGAAAAATTATATGGTAACAAACTGGATAACCTAGAAGAAATGGACAAGTTTCTAGAAAGATACAACCTTCCAAGGCTGACCCAGAAAGAAACAGAAAATCTGAACAGACCAATAACCAGCAACAAAATTGAACTGGTAATCAAAAACCTACCTAAGAAAAAAATGCCTGGACCAGATAGCTTCACTGCTGAATTTTATCAAACATTTTATGAAGACCTAATACCCATCCTCCTTAAAGATTTCCAAGGAGTAGAAGAAGACAGAGTACTTCCAAACTCATTCTATGAGGCGAGTATCACTCTAATACCAAAACCAGGCAAAGACACCACAAAAAAAGAAAACTACAGACCAATATCCCTGATTAACATAGATGCAAAAATGCTCAACAAAATATTAGCAAACCCAATTCAAAAATACATCAAAAGGATCATCTATCATGATGAAGTAAGATTTATTCCACGGATGCAAGGATGGTTACCATTCGAAAATCCATCATCATCATCCACCACATCAACAAAAAGGACAAAAACCACATGATCATCTCCATAGATGCTGAAAAAACATTTGACAAAATTCAGCATCCATTCATGATAAAAACTCTCAACAAAATGGGTATAGAGGGCAAGTACCTCAACATAATAAAGGCCATGTATGACAAACCCACAGCCAACATTTTACTTAACAGCGAGAAGCTGAAAGCTTTTCCTTTAAGATCTGGAACAAGACAAGGATGCCCACTCTCCCTGCCTCTATTCACCACAGTACTGGAGGTCCTAGCCACAGCAATCAAACAACACAAAGAAATAAAAGGCATCCAGATTGGCAGGGAAGAAGTTAAACTGTCCCTGTTTGCAGATGACATGATATTGTACATAAAAAACCCTAAAGAATCTACTCCAAAACTATTAGATCTAATATCTGAATTCAGCAAAGTTGCGGGATACAAAATTAATACGCAGAAATCTGTGGCATTCCTATACACTAACAATGGCCTAGCAGAGAGAGAAATCAGAAAAACAATTCCATTCACAGTTGCATCAAAAAGAATAAAATACCTAGGAGTAAACCCAACCAAGGAAGTGAAAGACCTATACTCTGAAAACGACAAGACACTCATCAGGGAAATTATAGAAGATATCAATAAATGGAAACATATCCCGTGCTCATGGATAGGAAGAATTAATATTGTCAACATGGCCATCCTGCCTAAAGCAATATACAGATTCAATGCAATCCCTATCAAAATACCAACAGCATTTTTCAATGAACTAGAGCAAATAGTTCTAAAATTCATATGGAACCACAAAAGACCCCGAGTAGCCAAAGCAATCCTGAGAAGGAAGAATAAAGCGGAGGGAATTACGCTCCCTGGCTTCAAGCTCTACCACAAAGCCACAGTAATCAAGACAATTTGGTACTGGCACAAGAACAGACCCAGAGACCAGTGGAACAGAATAGAGAGCCCAGATATAAACACAAGTATATATGGTCAACAATATATGATAAAGGAGCCATGGATATACAATGGAGAAATGACAGCCTCTTCAACAGCTGGTGTTGGCAAAACAGGACAGCTACATGTAAGAGAATGAAACTGGATTATTGTCTAACCCCATACACAAAAGTAAACTCGAAATGGGTCAAAGACCTGAATGTAAATCATGAAACCATAAAACTCTTAGAAAAAAACATAGGCAAGATCTCTTGGACATAAATATGAGCAACTGCTTCATGAACATATCTCCCCGGGCAAGGGAAACAAAAGCAAAAATGAACAAGTGGGACTATATCAAACTAAAAAGCTTCTGTACAGCAAAGGACACCATCAGTAGAACAAAAATACATCCTACAGTATAGGAGAAAATATTCATAAGTGACATATCCGATAAGGGGTTGACATCCAAATTATATAAAGAACTCACACACCTCCACAAACAAGAAACAAATAGGCCAATTTAAAAATGGGCAGAGGAGCTGAACAGACCTTCTCCAAAGAAGAAATTCAGATGGCCAACAGGCACATGAAAAGATGTTCCACATTGCTAATCATCAGAGAAATGCAAATTAAAACTATAATGATATATCACCTCACACCAGTTAGGATGGCTGCCATCCAAAAGACAAACAAAAACAAATGTTGGTGAGGATGTGGAGAAAGGGGAACCCTTCTACACTGCTGGTGGGCATGTAAGTTAGTTTAACCATTGTGGAACGTAGTATGGAGGTTCCTCAAATATTCAAAATAGAAATACCATTTGACCCAGGAATTCCACTCCTAGGAATTTACCCTAAGAGTGCAGCAGCCCAGTTTGAAAAAGACAGATGCACCCCTATGTTTGTCACAGCACTTTTTTCAATAGCCAAGAAATGGAAGCAACCTAAGTGTCCATCAGTAGATGAATGGATAAAGAAGAGGTGGTACATATACACAACGGAATATTATTCAGCCATAAGAAGAAAACCAATCCTACCATTTGCAACAACATGGATGGAGATAGAGGGTATTATAC
>JAQQAC010008329.1:0-14693 GCA_029783875.1 Phataginus tricuspis | reverse complement strand
AGGAGACTGCTGGAGGAGGTTTTATCAAGGCTATGAAAAGAGCCCTGGAGGAAAGTAATTTAGCCAGGAAGAGAGGAATGCATTTTGAGTCTCCTAGGAAGAGAAAACAGTTGTACAAGAACTTGGATTACTCCAGCCAGGGATGGACTTGTCTTAGACGGTCTCCCTCACGTACTCTGCTAGTTATGGTAGATGGTAAAAATGGCTACAGATTCTTTTTCCTCTTTGCACCCAAGCTCTTACGATGTGCTGTTACAGATCCTCCCATAAAGAAGTGGAGTATATTTTTCTGTCTCTCGAATCTGGGTAGAGCATGTGACTTGCTTTGGCCAAAGGGACATAAGAAATGTGATATTAGCAGAGACTTTACCAGTGCTTGTACACTGGAGAGCGAGAGCCCTGACACCACCTTGTTTTATGAGCCTGAACTCACCTGCTAGGGGAAAGAGATCACATGTAAAACTGAGGTTTCGAAAGGCTGCCAGCTGCCAGATGTGTGAGGGAGGCAAAATAATCCCTACTCTTAAAGATTTCTACATCCTAATCCCAGAACCTATGAATACGTTACTTTACATGGCAAAGTAACTTTGAAGATGTGATTAAGTTAATGATTTTGAAACGAGATTATCTTGAATTATCTGGGTGGGCTCACTGTAATCACAAGGTTCTTATAAGAGGAAGACAGAGGGTCAGAGTTAGAGAAGGACATGAGAGAATGGAAGTAAGGACAGAAGTCACAGAGAGATTTGAAGGGGCCATGAACAAGGAATGCAGGCATCCTCTAGAATATGGAAGAGAAGGAAACAGATTCTCTAGAGCCTCCAGAAGGAGTGCAGTTATGCTGATACCTTCCTTTTGGCTATCAAGATTTCTGACCTTCAGACTATAAGATAATAAACTTGCGCTATTTAAAAAAGCTTGTATAATATGTTACAGAAGCCACAGGAAAGTAATACAACATGTTAGATCATCTAGCTGCCAGCTGCTACAGAGCAGAACAACCACCCGGACTACCACCACAGGATCATGAACGTTAATAAACAGTTGTTTTAAGTCACTAAAATTTAGAGTGATTTCTTACAAGCAACAGCTAACTGATCCATTAAGTTCAAAAAATAAATAAAGCAACATTTATATTGTTACCTAAAAATAGTTATTTCTGTAACTCTCTTATAGACATTTATGCGAGCTTTTGAAAGCAAAGATTCACCATCTCCTGCCTCTTAATCCCCAGTCTGCAGTGGTTCCGACCCATCCTAATTTTAGTGGTTCATCTTTTCTTCAGATTTCTGATTTTCTTCAGTCTTCTTTCAATACAGTTCCCCTTCCACTTAACCTAGCCAGGGCTGGTTCTTGTTACTGCTAGGCTGTGAGCTCCATGAATGCAATGTGAGAATTCCTTCTCATTACTCACCTGTTATACATCTGTTAGATACCCTGATATTTTGGAAGCTTAATGGAAAAGACATCCACTCATCTCTAGATTTACTTTTTTAACTTTTTGCATTTTGTAGACAACTTAAAATAAAGCTGATATATTGGTTTTAATTCACTGAAACAAGTCAATATAAGTCTAGAGCTGTTATAGAGCCTCCATGCCTAAGACCATTAGTTGTCTCACTCTCCACTCAGCTTAAACTAAGTCATCTCTTTGGAATGCTATGAGAAGACATTCTATCCTTTGCTAAGGGACTTGACTGGCTACAATTATATCATTATGCCTATGTCTGTTGAAAAATTCCAGGGAAAGTTAGAAAAAAATCACATGGGATTTTGGCTTCAATCAAATGAAACCAGTTTGGAATGGAAGAGCAAAGATAATTTGTCTAAGCAGGCAAAGAAATTTCACAACTTTTAAAACTATCAATTTTGCTATAAACTTTTCCCCTCCTTCAATGGCCTATATAAATTGTACATACAGTGGTATACTTTTTAGAATGTGAATAAAGACCTTAGTTGCAAAACATAACTTCTATTACATGGTATCTAGCTTTTTTGAGTTCCAGTACTATATTACATATATCAATTTCCTACATTTTATTTTAGGTATATATTTTTGCCACCACTATTATCCATGCTTCTTGCTTGGTTTAGGTTCTGTGGTCATCAATTTTATGATACTGTCACCAGAATCATTAGTTTTCTGTCTCCCTTTCCTTCCTCTGCACCCACCAAACATTCCCTAATCCTGAGTGGATTCAAGACCTACCTTCTTTGCTTCACTACATAGGCTACTCAACATTGTGGACATAAAATTGTGTAACCACAAACTGGAACTACTACAAATTTAGCATTTGCAAGTCCAGCTGGGCTCTCACTGCCACATGGTAACCTTTTTACTTGATGCTACTCTTTAGCCTGAAGTCTTTCTCCTTTAGTACATAACTTTGCCTCAGCCTTGACAGAGAAAATAGATGCTGTCAGATGTTAATAATTTCCTCCCCTACATTATAAAACTGCCTATAGTAGCATCCACCCTTCCTTTTTTCTATTAAGGGAAAATGAGTTCATTAGGTATGTGCTGTGTATGTCCAGCCAAACCTCTCCTCTAAACAGATTTATACCTATTGCCTTATTGCCTACTTATTAACATCTCTCCTAGGTATCAAATGGACTTCTCAAAGAACATGTTCAAAATGAAACTCCTTATATTCCTTGCCAAATTCTGCTTTTTCATTGTATTCCCCATGCCAGTTAATGGTGACTCCATCCTTCTAGTTGTTCCCAAATTTTGAAGTTATTCTTGCTAGCCCAGTCACTATCATTTCTTGTTTAGATTATTGCAACAGTTCCCTAATTTTTCCTGTTTCTTTCGCCTTTGTAGCCCTATAGTCTGTTCTCAACACAACATCTGGAGTCATTGCTAAAAATGTAAATCACATCACTTCTCTACTCCAAACTTTCCATTGCCTTCCCATTTTACCCCAAGTAAAAGCCCTAGTCTTTACAATGGCCCATAAAGCTTTATACCAACCAGCTCACCATGGCATCTTTGAGCTGATGGTTGACTACTGCCCTCACTCATCTACCTCCTTGTTCTTCCTTGGATATGATGGACTTGGCCTTAGGCCTTTGCAGTTGTTCTCTGCCTACAACAGTCTTCCCCAGGATATCTGTCTGCCTTTCCTTTTTTCTTATTTCAAGTTGTTCAAATACTTTCTTCTCAGTCTGCTCTGATCGTTTTTTATTTAAAATTGCTCCCACCCACCTAATCCCACTGACCTCTATTTTCCTTTCACCTCTTACTTTTCACCACAGTGCTTACTGTGATCAGCCATTTTGTACATTCACTTCTTTTGTTGTCTGTGTTCTCACACAAGAACATAAGCATAAAAAAGGATTTTTGTTTTCTACTGCTGTATTTCCCAGTGCTTATGACATTGCTTGTCACACAGTATAGGCTCAATAAATATTTGTTGAATGAATGAATGTTTATTCCTTGCTAAGGTACTTCTTTGTTTATACACTGAATTGAATCTCTACTGCCTCTTTTAAGAGTTGATTCATAAGCTATTCTAAAATTCTCCTGCATTTTTCCTCTCTCCCTTTCATTTAATTCAATATTTTAAGTCTATAAATATAGTTAAATATCACTAATACTAAAAAAAAATCTTCCCTGTGGTTTCCAGTTCAGCCTGAGATTTTACGAAAATTTTAATGAGGAAACACAAAATCTAATAAACATTGTAGGAAAGATAAGAGAGGATGGAGATGTAAAGTGAATGTAAAAAAATGTCTAGAGGTTAGAAAGAGAATGGGAGCAAGTTGAAGAATGAAATAGAATCTGAGGACAGCTGTAGCTCAGATAACATGGAGGAAGGAGCTTCAGTGTGTGTGTGTGTGAGTATATTTGGGGCAGTGTCAGCTAATTTTCTTGGTGATGCCCAGAGAGCATTTGGACCTCCCAGGTGAGAGCAAAAAAGGTTAGGATTGAGAAGCGAAGCTAAAATGAGGGGATTTTTGACATGTGTTCATGTAAAGCTGCATCATTCTATTCACCCATTTCCTCTCCCCACTGTGAGCTGTTCAGTTCGAGCTAGCGAATATGCCAAGACATAGTGTGCTTTGAATTTTGTATAAATGAGGATATATTACTTTGACTTAGATCTAAAAATAAAAAAAAAAATGGAAAAAGAATTAAAGGCAGCAGAGAAAAAGGCAGGATAGAGTAGCACTTAAGAGCATAGACCAGAATTCCTGGGTTTGAATCAGTTGTGCTACTTACTAGCTGGATGACCTTGGGTAATTTACTTAGGTTGTGCCTCAGTTTTCCCATTTTTAAAATGAACATAATAGAGGTGGTTCTCTTATAGGGTTGCTGTGAAATGAGTTATTATAGATAAAGTACTTAAACCAGTGTTTTGCACATGTGATATTAAATTATAATTATGTGCTTGGGCAAGGAAAAAGAAAAAAAAGACATGATGAACCAACTCACTCTGATTTATTTCTTCTAACTTGACTAATATCTAGTTTCACTAATAATTCTAGGTTTGTCAGTCTTTTGAGGGAGAAGAATAAAGGTTGAATATGAGATTGTTTGGGATTCCTGAAGGAGGAACAAGTGAAAGGGAAAATTTTAGTTTGGTTGGATTTTTATTAAAAAATGCAACTTGTACCCTAAGCCTTTGTTCCTACTATTATCTTGAAAGACCTTTTTACCTTTTATTCAGTTTTTTTCATATTCTAACTAATTTTAAAGAAAAAAAAAGGAAAAATCCCTATACCATCCATGAAGCCTTTTATGAAATCCCTGGCCCACTCAGAAGAACTTCCTTTATTCCCTCACATATATTTTTTTAAATCACATTTAGCCCCATTTTACATGTACAGATTAATTATCAAGACCATAGAAATTATTACTTTGTTGTATGAGACCATTCTATAGAATGTATTTACTAAGCAGTGTATGTTTATTTATTGGGAGCAATTTTTATGAAAGAACACTGATTTTCCCTTCATCTTTCCTAGGAAGATCTTGTGCTTAACTTTTTTCTTCTTTTCACAACTGAAATTTAGTAATGGACATCTGCATTCTAAAGTAGTGTGGTTTACATTTCCATAGCTCGTTCACTCCTTAGCCCTTTATAAATTGCTCTAATTCCTCTATGCCACTGAAACTACTTTCACTGGGATGTACAGTGACTTCTTAGTTGCTAGGAACAAATACATATTTCAGTCTTTATTTTGCTTGACAGTTCAACATCAGCATTTTGACCACTTCTTGGATCTTGAGTAGTCTTGAAACTTCTTGAATATTCTATGGTGGATTCCAGAAAGTCCTTCCTGACTCACTTCCAGTTTCTGACCATTCCTTCTCAGTCTTCTTAGGCATCAGAATCTAAGATCTTTTGTATTTTGTAGATCTTTCATTCCATAGCTCCTCAATATAAGTATTAGAAATGCAATTTATGATGAATAGGGTAGTAAGCAGCATCACTATCATATTTAATGACCACTGTTCTCAAGAATTGAAGCACTGTAGAACAATGTAATCAAATAATACATTCTAGGAAAAAGAGCGTTATTGAGATAATAGCATGGTTTTGAGCATTCAGAATTGTGGAAGTTTCTGTGAGAAAGTTAAAACACAATTTTTTTTTGGTACAGTTAAAAAGAACACTTACAAAGCCAAAACCATTGCTAGAAAAAAATTTTAAATGCAGTTCTTACAGAACTCACCTCCATGGAAATTTTTTCTACACATTTATGCTCCCCAAACACTACTTTGTAGAGCAGATACATTCATAGTGTACCAATTATACATCTTCTGGGGGTAATTGGTAGGGGTAGGGAGTATTCTTATTCCCCACTTCTCTTTTCCTTCAGAAGGAAGTTTTTCCTCTTAGACCCTTTATTCTCTGTTTCCTAGGAGGAGTAAAGTGACTAAAAGCTTGGTGAGTTTTGGAGGAGGACCAGGCAAATAGAGTGCCTTCCTTTCCTAAAATAAGGAAGATAATCAAATGAAAGAAAATAGAGAAATTAGATGATAGCTAGAAGGTGACATTGATTTAAACTTATTTTACCACTCTTCCCCTCTCTATCCCAAGGTAGGGCAGATATGTGAAAATAAGGCTTGGTAGAAATAGCCAACTGAAGATTATAGAAAAAGGAGATAAATGAGAGGAATCAAAAAGTCACTTAAAGTTGAACATGAAGAAAAGACCATTTCTCTTTCAAAACTAAAGATAATAACAAGATGAAAGCCACTTGTTACCTTCATAGGCCATCTCAAGTATTAATTTTCCTGATATCGCCAGCTGAGCTCAATTGCTCCTCCAATGGCTTTCACTGTCCCTGATGTAACTCCCACCATGTTGTAATGTGAAGGTCAATTTATATGTGTATCTCTATCATGTCGTAACTTTGACACCAGTATCTACATCCTTAGTGCCAAGCACTGTTCTTAACCTACATTACTTACTCACTAAATGTTATGTGAATGAATGAATGAATGAATGAATACAAGCAATTGCTTTCTTTTTCTCCTAAAAACAACACTACTGCTATCAACTTTAATCTTTTGCTTGATTTGATGGAAAAGACTAGTGTCTGGCCAACTGTTTTTATACTGAGACATATGAAAGCCAGTCCTGTCTTTAATAAGCTGAAAGGTTATAGTTTTACCTATCAAATGCACCCAGGAGAGCCATTGTCCTCCTTCTTGCTGAATTTCAAGTTTACAATTCTCTCTCCTTTGTTTAACTGTGTGCTCCTCCAGGCTGGAAGCCAAATCTTACTTATCTTGGTTATACAATCCCCAGAACTTCACTCACATCCTCAACTCCATAGCAGAAACCTCGTTCAGTCCTTGACTCTTAGAGAAATTCTGTAAATGTTTGGATAATTAATAAATGAGTCTAATCTAGGTAAGTAAAATTTAAATGATGCCCCGTGTGTTATCATTTAAACCTATAGTTTAATAGTTGTGCCTCTATTACAGAACATTTGTAAAATTATTTAAGCTCACCATTCACACCTCATAAAGCTGCTTCCTTTTAATCCCTTTGTTGTGCATTGTGAAAGTTAGCTGTGATAACCCCACTGAAAATATTTAGTGTAGGTAACTCAGTTCATTGGGAGACAAGAAGAGACTTGTACTGTTGCTTATTTCTTATATTTGTAGCTAAGTTTGCCATGTCAGTAAATGCAACAATCATTGACTTTCTTATTTGTTACATATGGAACATGGAAAACTGTCTGCGGTCATGGGAATAACTAAATAAAGGGGTTGAGATCCATCTTTGTGATGAATGTGGTTTAGTATTAAGAAGGAAATCCTTCATTCCCAAAGATTTGCTAGGATGATACTAGAAAAGAATCCCATATGGTTAAATTTAGGGGGCTGAAAGAATTCCACTCAACAAACATCTCTGTAGCATTTTCATTTGATTATGATTTAGATATATTTTCTTTTCCTTTGAAATTACTTATCCCAAAGTTATTAAATCAGTGGCAACAGAGTTGTTGACCAAAATTACTGCCTCTCTTACACAAATGATCTTTTCAAATTATGTGATTCCCATTTAAAAGTGGCTCTGTGTGGCCAAGATATTTTCAGTTTGCAATTATGCAAGAAGTGTTTTGTGATTTTTGCCACTGAACCTGGGCTTTTTTCTCTCTTTCTTGCAACTTCTTGTCATTTCTCTTTGCTGAGGTCATTTGAGAAAGATAAAGAGGCTTATAGATAAGCCTATATTGCAGTTTAAAGTTGACTCTTTAAAAAAAAGAGAGAGATTGGTATGGATCACTGCTTATTGCTTAATATTTCAGTATTCATAAAACATCTATGGAGTGCTGGCTGTGAGCCAGGCACTGAGGGTACAAATGTGTTTGTGTGTCCAAGGAGCTGTGTCTTATGGGGAGGACACTCAAGATTGTTGACATTTCTTGTATAATGAGTGCTGTAAGAGTAAAGGGTGCTTCCAAAGCACTGAGGGATTTCTGATTCCAAAATGAAGGGAGTAACCTCCTTTTCTGAGTGGGTGACCCAGTTCTTTGAAGATGAGTAAGAGTTATTTAGGGAAGAAGACGGGACAGTAAGATAGACAAGTTGGACTGGCCTTCTAAAGAGGCAAGAGGTTAGGAAACTGCAAGAAATTATGTGTAACTTATAAAAAGAGTGTAGCAAAAGGAGTATAATAAGAGATGAGGCTGGTGGAAAAAACAATGATTAAATGATAAACATTTACCACTTTTTAATCTCCAATCTTCTATGAAATGGGGATACAAAAGGTAATGGTCGTTATTTTCTGAGTGGCGTGAGCAATAGTGATGGAAATAAAATAGGTAAGGATTGCTTCATATAATAAGAAAGATGGATAGACCCATAGGGAGAGCAAAGGATAAGACAGTCTAGATGTAGGAAGAAGCAGATGGACAAGTTGAGGAGATAATGCTGGAGATAGAGGGAAAGGAAAGGACTAAGAGAGATAGAGAAAGACATATACACATACAAATACACATATAAGAGAGAGATAAGAGACATACAATTGAGTGAGTGAGGTAGAGACACCTAAAGAAAAGAACACACATCCATCAGTGGATGAATGGATAAAGAAGATGTCTCTCTCTCACACACACACACACACACACACACAGAAATATTATTCAGCCATGAGAAAGAAGGATGGATGGACCCCTTGAGGTCATTATGCTAAGTGGGATAAATCAGAGAAAGACAAAAAATTATGATATCACTCATATGAGGAATCTAAAAATGATGAATTCATAAAAGCAGAGAGTAGAATGGTGGTTATCAGGGGCTGGAAGTGAGGAAATTAGAGAGATGTTGTTAAAAGATAACAAACAGGCATTCCGATATCGAGGATTAAAGATGGCAGCGTGAGAGGTGAGACAGAGGCTTCCTCCTAAAACCGCATATAATATGAAAATATAACCAATACTCTTGAAAGAGCAACAGGAAAGAGGACTGCAACAAACTGCATACACCTGGAGACAAGAGCAGACCTCATGGAAAAGGGTAACGTACTAAAGCTGTGGTCCTGCGGGATCCAAGCCCTTCCCCCACCCCGGCTCACTGATGCAAGGAAGAGGAATGGAGCAGCGAGGGAGTGGAGATCTGGGACTGCTGAATACCTAACTCCGGATATCTGCTCTGGGAGCACAAACCTACATTTCATGGTGCTTGCATGATACTCTCGTAATTAGGGGGTTGGAAAGATAAGACAGGTAGAATTCCTGGAGAGACTAAGATTCCAGCTGCTTGTGGAAAGCAGGGATCCATATCCAGCTGCTCTGGGACAAAAGAAAGGCCAGCAGTCTGAGAGACTTCCTAACAAAGAAGCCCTTAGCAGGAGGGTTGCTAAAGGGGCAAGGATTGCACAGAGCTTACTGCTCAGGAGAAAGACAGGTAGACAAAATTGTCCAGGTGCACTCTGCCCAGCAGATTGGGAGCTTTCATGATCTTCAGGTGCTCCAGCTCCCTGGCTGCCTACACAGGTCCAAGAACCCCTTCTGTGACAGGCAGACTACTGAGCCTTTCTCCTGGCCAGCCCCATCGGGCTTGCAAACCGGGAAACCCTACCCTGGTGTTAGGCTAGCCAGAGGGAAGATCTGTTCTACAGCAACTAAAAACGCAAAGGACAGAGGCTTGTACCTGTGTGCTCAGCCCACTGGTTCAGGCAGTGGAGACAGGCATAGCAGCGGGGAAGCAGGAAACAGCTCTTTCCTCCCCCCAGGCACCAATATCACTCCCCTACAATCCCTGACATTGCTTCAGGGGCTGAGAAGCTCCAGAAAGTAGAGCTTCTGGGCACTAGAGGGCACCATACACAAATATGAAATGCCAAAGGAACCTGGTCCAGAGTAAAATTATTAATACAACTCCTTAGAAAGATTTAAATGATATTGACCTAATGATTCTCCCTGAAAGGGAGTTCAAAATAAAAATCATTAACATGCTCATGGAGGTACGGAAAAATATTCAAGAACTCAGGAATGAATTACAGTTGGAGACCCAATCATTGAAGAACACAATGGACGGTATTAAAAGCAGATTGGATACGGTGGAGGAGACGACAGAGAAGAGAAATACAAAGAATCTGAGGCACTGAGAGAAAAAAGGATCTCTAAGAATGAAAGAATATTGAGAGAACTGTGTGACCAATCCAAATTGAACAATATTCGCATTATAGGGGTACCAGAAAAGAAGAAGAGAAAAAAAGGGATAGAAAGTGTCTTTGAGGAGTTAATTGCTGAAAACTTCCCCAATCTGGGGAAGGAGATAGTCTCTCAGGCCATGGAGGTGCACAGATCTCCCAACACAAGGGACCCAAGGAAGACAACATCAAGACATATAGTAATTAAAATGGCAAAGATCAAGTATAAGGACAGACTATTAAAAGCAGCCAGAGAGAGAAATAAGATCACACACAAAGGAGAGCCCATCAGGCTATCATCAGACTTTTCAGCAGAAACCTTACAGGCCAGAAGGGAGTGGCATGATGTATTTAATGCAATGAAGCAGAAGGGCCTTGAACCAAGATTACTTTATCCGGCAAAATTATCATTTAAATTTGAAGGAGGAATTAAACAATTCCCAGATAAGCAAAAGCTGAGAGAATTTACCTCCCACAAACCATCTCTATAGTGTATTTTGGAGGGACTGCTATAGATGGATATGTTCCTATGGCTTAATAGCTGTCACCAGAGGTAATAAAACCATAGTGAAGAACGTAGAACAGCTAATTACTAAGAAAATGCAAAATAAATGAACTATCCCTGAAGTCAATCAAGGGGTAGACAAACAGTACAGAATATGATACCTAATATATAAAGAATGGAGGAGGAAGAAATGGAGGAGGAAAAAAAAAGAACCTTTAGATTGTATTTGTAATAGAATATTAAGTGAGTCAAGTTAGATTCTTACATAGTAAGAAAGTTAACCTTGAACCTTTGGTAACCACGAATCTGAAGCCTGCAATGCCAATAAGTACATACCTATCCATAATCACTCTAAATGTAAATGGACAGAATGCACCAATCAAAAGACATAGAGTCACTGAATGGATAAAAAAACAAGACCCATCTATATGCTGCGTATAAGAGATTCACTTTAAACCCAAAGACATACACAGACTAAAAGTGAAGGGATGGAAAAAGACATTTCGTGCAACTAATAGGGAGAAAAAAGCAGGAGTTAGAGTACTTATATCAGACCAAATAGACTTCAAAACAAAAATAGTCACAAGAGACAAAGAAGGACATTACATAATGATAAAAGGGTCAATCCAACAAGAAGATATAACCATTATAAATATCTATGCACCCAACACAGGAGATCCTACATATGTGAAACAAATACTCACAGAATTAAAGGAGGAAATAGAATGCAATGCATTCATTTTAGGAGACTTCAACACACCACTCACTCTGAAGGACAGATCAACCAGACAGAAAATAAGTAAGGAGACAGAGGCACTGAACAACACATTAGAACAGATGGACCTAACAGACATCTACAGAACTCTACACCCAAAAGCAGCAGAATACACATTCTTGTCAAGTGCACATGGAACATTTTCAAGAATAGATCATATACTAGGCCACAAAAAGAGCCTTGGTAAATTCAAAAAGCTTGAAATTGTACCAACCAGCTTCTCAGACCACAAAGGAATGAAACTAGAAATGGATTACGCAAAGAAAATGAAAAATCCCAGAAACACATGGAAGCTTAATAACATGTTCCTAAATAATCAATGGATCAATGACCAAATAAAAAGAGATCAAGCAATATATGGAGACAAAAGACAACAATAATTCAACACCGCAAAATCTGTGGGATGCAGTGAAGGCCATGCTAAGAGGAAAGTATATTGCAATACAGGCCTACCTCAGGAAAGAAGAACATTCCCATATGAGCAGTCTAAACTCACAATTAACAAAACTAGAAAAAGAAGAACAATGAGACCCAAAGACAGTAGAAGTAGGGACATAATAAAGATTAGAGCAGAAATAAATAAAATTGAGAAGAATAAAACAATAGAAAGGATCAACGAAACCAAGAGCTGGTTCTTCGAGAAAATAAACAAAATAGATAAACCCCTAGCCAGACTTATCAAGAAAAAAAGAGAGTCTACTCACATGAACAGAATCAGAAATGAGAAAGGAAAACTCACTACGGACCCCACAGAAATACAAAGAACTATTAGAGAATACTATGAAAAATTATATGGTAACAAACTGGATAACCTAGAAGAAATGGACAAGTTTCTAGAAAGATACAACCTTCCAAGGCTGACCCAGAAAGAAACAGAAAATCTGAACAGACCAATAACCAGCAACAAAATTGAACTGGTAATCAAAAACCTACCTAAGAAAAAAATGCCTGGACCAGATAGCTTCACTGCTGAATTTTATCAAACATTTTATGAAGACCTAATACCCATCCTCCTTAAAGATTTCCAAGGAGTAGAAGAAGACAGAGTACTTCCAAACTCATTCTATGAGGCGAGTATCACTCTAATACCAAAACCAGGCAAAGACACCACAAAAAAAGAAAACTACAGACCAATATCCCTGATTAACATAGATGCAAAAATGCTCAACAAAATATTAGCAAACCCAATTCAAAAATACATCAAAAGGATCATCTATCATGATGAAGTAAGATTTATTCCACGGATGCAAGGATGGTTACCATTCGAAAATCCATCATCATCATCCACCACATCAACAAAAAGGACAAAAACCACATGATCATCTCCATAGATGCTGAAAAAACATTTGACAAAATTCAGCATCCATTCATGATAAAAACTCTCAACAAAATGGGTATAGAGGGCAAGTACCTCAACATAATAAAGGCCATGTATGACAAACCCACAGCCAACATTTTACTTAACAGCGAGAAGCTGAAAGCTTTTCCTTTAAGATCTGGAACAAGACAAGGATGCCCACTCTCCCTGCCTCTATTCACCACAGTACTGGAGGTCCTAGCCACAGCAATCAAACAACACAAAGAAATAAAAGGCATCCAGATTGGCAGGGAAGAAGTTAAACTGTCCCTGTTTGCAGATGACATGATATTGTACATAAAAAACCCTAAAGAATCTACTCCAAAACTATTAGATCTAATATCTGAATTCAGCAAAGTTGCGGGATACAAAATTAATACGCAGAAATCTGTGGCATTCCTATACACTAACAATGGCCTAGCAGAGAGAGAAATCAGAAAAACAATTCCATTCACAGTTGCATCAAAAAGAATAAAATACCTAGGAGTAAACCTAACCAAGGAAGTGAAAGACCTATACTCTGAAAACGACAAGACACTCATCAGGGAAATTATAGAAGATATCAATAAATGGAAACATATCCCGTGCTCATGGATAGGAAGAATTAATATTGTCAACATGGCCATCCTGCCTAAAGCAATATACAGATTCAATGCAATCCCTATCAAAATACCAACAGCATTTTTCAATGAACTAGAGCAAATAGTTCTAAAATTCATATGGAACCACAAAAGACCCCGAGTAGCCAAAGCAATCCTGAGAAGGAAGAATAAAGCGGAGGGAATTACGCTCCCTGGCTTCAAGCTCTACCACAAAGCCACAGTAATCAAGACAATTTGGTACTGGCACAAGAACAGACCCAGAGACCAGTGGAACAGAATAGAGAGCCCAGATATAAACACAAGTATATATGGTCAACAATATATGATAAAGGAGCCATGGATATACAATGGAGAAATGACAGCCTCTTCAACAGCTGGTGTTGGCAAAACAGGACAGCTACATGTAAGAGAATGAAACTGGATTATTGTCTAACCCCATACACAAAAGTAAACTCGAAATGGGTCAAAGACCTGAATGTAAATCATGAAACCATAAAACTCTTAGAAAAAAACATAGGCAAGATCTCTTGGACATAAATATGAGCAACTGCTTCATGAACATATCTCCCCGGGCAAGGGAAACAAAAGCAAAAATGAACAAGTGGGACTATATCAAACTAAAAAGCTTCTGTACAGCAAAGGACACCATCAGTAGAACAAAAATACATCCTACAGTATAGGAGAAAATATTCATAAGTGACATATCCGATAAGGGGTTGACATCCAAATTATATAAAGAACTCACACACCTCCACAAACAAGAAACAAATAGGCCAATTTAAAAATGGGCAGAGGAGCTGAACAGACCTTCTCCAAAGAAGAAATTCAGATGGCCAACAGGCACATGAAAAGATGTTCCACATTGCTAATCATCAGAGAAATGCAAATTAAAACTATAATGATATATCACCTCACACCAGTTAGGATGGCTGCCATCCAAAAGACAAACAAAAACAAATGTTGGTGAGGATGTGGAGAAAGGGGAACCCTTCTACACTGCTGGTGGGCATGTAAGTTAGTTTAACCATTGTGGAACGTAGTATGGAGGTTCCTCAAATATTCAAAATAGAAATACCATTTGACCCAGGAATTCCACTCCTAGGAATTTACCCTAAGAGTGCAGCAGCCCAGTTTGAAAAAGACAGATGCACCCCTATGTTTGTCACAGCACTTTTTTCAATAGCCAAGAAATGGAAGCAACCTAAGTGTCCATCAGTAGATGAATGGATAAAGAAGAGGTGGTACATATACACAACGGAATATTATTCAGCCATAAGAAGAAAACAAATCCTACCATTTGCAACAACATGGATGGAGATAGAGGGTATTATAC
>JAQQAC010008303.1:0-13041 GCA_029783875.1 Phataginus tricuspis | reverse complement strand
TTTTACTGGGCTTGAGACTAGGAAGGAAAGATGAGTAAGGCCCAGTATCTGATATTAAGGGGCTTATCTCCTAGAGCAGGAAACAGATAAGAAAACAAATAACAATAGTCAATGAAATGTGCGTGGTAATAGAGAGGTGGGAATAGTGCTGCAGTGAACAGACAGAAGCATTTCTTTTGCCTGACATGAATGAGGGCTTCCTGGAGGAGGTGACATTGGCGCTGGGCTTTGAGGTATGGTCAGGCATCAGGAAGCAGAGAATGGACAGCAGAGAGGCTTCAAGGGCAGAGTAGGTGAGCACCACGAGCCGAGGACCAAGGTGCTGGGGAAGCAGCGGGGCGCGCAGGAAGGACCTGCCGTCAGACCGACAGAAAGCCCTCCTCTGGGGGGCCTGGAGCAGGAGGCGGATTGAGGACAGCTTATCGTGTCTAAAGATTTAATATTATTGATCAAGTTAACCAAATATTAAACAAAATAATCCTATTCAAAGTATATGAAACGTGAACATATTTTATCAGAAATGTTAAGTAAATGGATAAAGTTAAGCAAGGAAAATTATTTTTCTATATATATTTTCTGAAAGAATTTTCATCTAAGATATTCAAAGTTATCTATTGAAGTTAAAAGGCAAACTAAATTATAATTAATAAATAGCACACAAATAGAAATTATTTTAAAAGGCAGATTAGAATATTTATTTCATTGTAAGCTTATGTAATTTTTCAAAACTGTGGTAATATGCACATAAGATAAAGTCTACCATGTTAACCATTTTTAAGTGAAGTTCAGTGAAATGTAGACTCAACTGCATTCAGATTGTTGTCGACCATCACCGCCCTCCCTCACCGTGACTCTTTTCATCCAGCAAAACAGAAACCCTAGACCCGTTAAGCAATAATTTCCATTTCTAGCTCCCCCAGACCCTGACAGCTACCACTGTACTTCCCGTGTCCATGGATTTCCCTGCTCCAGGTACCTCATGTGAGTGGAGTCATACCGTGCTTGTCTTTTTCTGACTGACATTCAGTTAGCATATAACGTCTGGGTTCTTCATGTAGCGTGCATAAGGAGTTTCTTCTTTAAAATAAAGAAGAATTTTTCAACATTTTTTGAAAGCGCAGTTTTCAAAACTGTGCCGATGTCCATCCAGCTACTAAAGGCAGCCTGCTCCATGCCCGTTACATCTCGGCCTTCATATGACCAATTAGCATGTAAAGTCAATTGTCGGATGTTGCAGAGTCCCTCAGGCTCCGCGGGTAACGGCTGCAGACTCAACATCAGTTCGTAAATTTGTCTAGAACCCTGACTTGGAAAGTAACAGAGAGTTAATAAAACGTGAAACCTGGCCTTTGGTGGAACTGTCCACTCACACTACCTGAGAAAAAAGATGGAGCAAGTCAATAAACCTGTCTTCTCTTACCCAGGCCCTCTCGTGGCTCACACGCACTCCGCTCTCTGAAGCAGCAGGAACTGCAGTGCCGATGGTGACACAAGGCACAGATCCTCCCGGCATCTGGACATGCCCGCCTTTGTCTCAAGGACAGAGGGAAAAAGCCATGGAAGAGCCCTTCCCAAGGCCCGAATGGTGTTAACAATGAAGTGGACGTTCAGGGGTGAGGCTGCTCTGTGCTGTGGGGCCAGTCCACAGGGACTGAAACACCCTCGTGATAGTTCATGTATTTTGTGCGTGTAGTTTTGACAAGTCACCTATTCTGAAATGCAAGGCCCAGAGCAGGGCTCGCCCTTGCCTGAGTCCGAGGGCGTCACTGCCCAGAAGCAGCCAGTGCTGGCCGCGGGGGACTAGTGGGTGCGGTGCTCTTCCTTATGTCCATCAGCCCCTCTCAGCCACACTAGGTAAGTTTGCAATCTAAGGAAAAGTGATGTACTTACTTGAAGATGTGGCTTCAAGACAAATTCCCTGGTGTTCCTGGTAACAGATCTCTGTAGCTCGTTCCTAGACCATGTGGGGATAGTGAAGCATTCTGGGGACTGGTAACCTAGAAGCCAGCTGGTCTCCTTGTTCCCTGAAAACCAGATAAATTTTGTTCCAGTTTCTCTCCTCCCAGGGCCTGTCAAAGTCCAAAGCTTTATCTGTAGGGGCTTACATTCTCATCTCTTCTTCAACTTCCAGGGTATTCATTTCCTAGGGTTTTTAACTCGCTGGGCGCTGTTTCCTTTCCAAACTATGTTCTTCCAAGCCAAAACTGCTGAGTTCTTAAACAGAACCAAACCCTGAAATGAACAGGAAGTCTATGCAAGAATGGTGCTCAAGTGGGATTTATGTAAATATCTATTTGTTTATGGAGTAGAGACAAAATGCAGAAGAAGAGGTTATATCAAAAAGTGCAAACTTCAAATGCAACAGTCTATTTCATGGCTCTTGAAATGTCCTTTGGCCACTTTATTCCCTGGGGGTGTTTCTGTGACCCTTTGCCCCAGTGAGTCCCTGGTGTTCTCCATATCATTGACTTGGACTGTTCCCCCTTCTTTCTTTCTTCTTTCTTCTCTCCCTCTATTCTATTTCTTTAGAGCAACAAATTCTTTCCTTGTTTTATGTAAAACAACTCCCTTCCCTCCCTACTCAACCCACACACCCATCTCTGATACTGTAAGCCAGCTAATATTCTGGATTTTAATGCAGCCATGTCTCCCTCAACACACGCAGGTGGGTGCTTCTTCCAAACAAAGGCAGTTCTCTCCCTGAGAAGAATTCTGATGTCAGGTTTAGGAATATAACAACTTTCTTTCTATCTCATCACAGAAGGATGTGTGGAGATTTTTTTTTTTACAGCTGAACACTGGAGCTAGAGAAGGCTGTCATTTCACGATGCCAGCTGTGAACTGCTAGCACTGGGGACTGTTAACTGTGGCCACAGGCTTCTGGCTAGAATGGGACAGATCAGCACAAGCCGGTCAGGAACCTCTTTGGAGATTTCTCTGCTCCCCCAAACAGACAGGTTCCAGGAGAGATAGATGTTCAAGAGATTAAGACACAAATACATTTAGTTTTTGTCACTTATTTGGGATTACTTGAGCACATTACAAGGGAATACAAATAACAAATTATCTACCTCTGGGGTGTCTCCGCCTCTACTAATGGGACCAAGTGTTAATGCACTGCCTGTCAGAACTGGAAGGGAGCTGAGTCTTTATCTAGTCTCATGATTGGTCGTCCAGTTTATTTGGCAGTGGAACCCTTTTCCCAGAAAGACTCGTTCAGATACCTGATATGTCATGCAGATAAATATAGAAACTGTCTAGCTGGAGCAGGAGCTATGGACCCGAGACTTCATGTCCTCATCCAGCCTGATGACCCCATTTGACCTTCACCTCTTTCTCCCGCCCCTGCCTTGACCCTAAGCCAGCTCTGCAGAGCCTAACCATAAGCATAAGAAATATTTATAGGACATTCTGTGTGCTGGCTCTGGGGTAGACCCTGGAATTACAGCAACAATTAGAGGCAAATGCAGCTTCACAGAGCAGTCAGACCAGTGGTAAAGACCATTTCCCACCTCCCCTACCAGATTTGCAAGTGATGGGGTCTTAGAAACTCAAAAGATCCGGAGGCGATTTTGCTTATGTTGTGAAGAAAGTCATAGGACTGTGAGTGACAGTCATTCCCTAAGTGGGAGTAAAACAGTTCAGAGCTGGGTCCTGCCACGTGCGGACAGGAGTAGGTTTGTTTAGGAGGCTGGGGCCGCTAAAGAAGTCTCACACACTCTCACTTAAGCACCCAGACAAAGCAGAACAAGAAGAAACAAGTCTATTTCTGCATTCAGGTGGTCATTCAATTCATTTATTCACTCATTAAGTCAATATTTCCTGAGTGTTTACCTGGTCCCCTGGGCTGGAGGCTCAGGCTACTGGGGATAGAAAAGTAAACTATTATATTACAGTGTAATCAGTGCTTTGATAGAGACAAACATGGTGCCATGGCGATACCTTGGAAGGACAAGTGACTGCTGGGAGAATGGGGGACACCAGAGAAGATCATACTTGGATTCAAGGTGTGGAGATGCTGCAAGTTTCTACCACTCATCTGGTTCCTTCCAGGAGAAGACAGGGTCTGTGCCCACTCGACTTAGACCATGCCCTCATCCTCTGTGGTTTCTAAAGAGTCTCTACATTCTGTGCTCCACATCTGGCTTCATTAGGAGAGCCCTTGAGGTCGATCACCTGGCAATGGCTTCCGTGTTAGTCATGCTCCCCCCCTGGGCTGGCCATTCATCAGCTTCCTGGAGGGTAACAGACACTGCCCTGGACAGAGGAGATTAGTGAGGAAGAGGAGGAGAGATATCCCAGGGTCTTGAATGTGACCAATACTAGGGTACATGGGAAAGGACTTGGCTCAGGTCTGGGTGGGGGCAATTATGCCCACAGGCCTGAAAGCAGACCGACCAGGCCTAGTGCCTCCTGTCATATGAGTTACCCTGGGCAAACCTCTTCACTCCTTTGAGTCTCAGATTTGCACCCTTCCTATGCCCCTATCTCCACACCAGTCTCTTCCCCCATCTTAAAAGAGGTTTTAGTTTTTAAAAATATCTTTGTGTTTATAATGGAATACTTAATTTTCTCCAATTTTATTAAGCACAGATTTATTTTTTTTTCATTTTATTTTATTTATTTATTTATTTTTATTTACAATTTATTTTGGTATCATTAACCTACAATTACATGTGCAATATTATGGTGATTAAACTACCCCCTTCATCAGGTCCCCCTCACCAACCCCATTACAGTCACTGTCCATCAGCATAGTGAGATGAGAGTCACTACTTGTCTTCTCTGAGTTGTACAGCCCTCCCCTGCCCCCGCTACCTTACGTCTGCTAATCGTAATGCCCCTTTTACCCTCTTAACCCTCCCTTCCCACCCATCTTCCCCAGTCCCTTTCCCTTTGGTAACTATTGGTCTGTTCTTGGGTTCTGTGAGTCTGCTGTTTTTTTCTTTGTTCTTATACTCCACATATGAGTGAAATCATTTGATACTTGTCCTTTTCGGCTTGGCTTATTTCCCTGAGCATAATACCCTCTAGCTCCATCCATGTTGTTGCAAATGGTAGGATTTGTTTTCTTCTTATGGCTGAATAATATTCCATTGTGTATATGTACCACATCTTCTTAATCCATTCATCTACTGATGGACACTTAGGTTGCTTCCATTTCTTCGCTATTGTAAATAGTGCTGCAATAAACATAGGGGTGCATCTGTCTTTTTGAAACTGGGCTGCTGCATTCTTGGGGTAAATTCCTAGGAGTGGGATTCCTGGGTCAAATGGTATTTCTATTTTGAGTTTTTTGAGGAACCTCCATACTGCTTTCCACAATGGTTGAACTAATTTGCATTCCCACCAGCAGTGTAGGAAGGTTCCCTTTTCTCCACATCCTTGCCAACATTTGTTGTTGTTTGTGTTTTGGATGTTGGCCATCCTCACTGGTGTGAGGTGATATCTCATTGTGGTTTTAATCTGCATTTCTCTGATGATTAGCGATGTGGAGCATCTTTTCATGTGCCTGTTGGCCATCTGAATTTCTTCTTTAGAGAAGTGTCTATTCATGTCCTGTGCCCATTTCTTAATTGGATTATTTGCTTTTTGTTTGTTAAGGTGCGTGAGTTCTTTATATATTTTGGATGTCAACCCCTTATCAGATGCATCATTTATGAATATATTTTCCCATACTGTAGGATGTCTTTTTTTTCTACTGATGGTGTCCTTTGCTGTACAGAAGCTTTTCAGCTTGATATAGTCCCACTTGTTCATTTTTGCTTTTGTTTCCCTTGCCCGGGGAGATATGTTCATGAAGAAGTCGCTCATGTTTATGTCCAAGAGATTTTTGCCTATGTTTTTTTCTAAGAGTTTTATGGTTTCATGACTTACATTCAGGTCTTTGATCCACCTTGAGTTTACCTTTGTGTATGGGGCTAGACAGTAGTCCAGTTTCATTCTCTTACACGTAGCTGTCCAGTTTTTCCAACACCAGCTGCTGAAGAAGCTGTTATCTCCCCATTGTATATCCAAGGCTCCTTTATCAAATATTAATTGGCTGTAAATGTTTGGATTTTCTATTCTGTTCCACTGGTCTGTGGGTCTGTTTTTGTGCCAGTACCAAATTGTGTTGATTACTGTGGCTTTGTAGTAGAGTTTGAAGTCAGGGAGCGTAATTCCCCCTGTTTGATTCCTCCTTCTCAGAATTGCTTTGGCTATTCAGGGTCTTTTCTGGTTCCATATGAATTTTAGTGTTATTTGTTCCAGTTCATTGAAGAAAGCTGTTGGTAATTTGATAGGGATTGCGTTGAATCTGTAGATTGCTTTAGGTAGTATAGCCATTTTGACAATATTTATTCTTCCTAGCCAAGAGCATGGGATGCATTTCCATTTGTTAGTGTCTTCCTTAATTTCTCCTAGGAGTGTCTTGTAGTTTTCAGAGTACAGGTCTTTCACTTCCTTCGTTAGATTTATTCCTAGGTATTTTATTCTTTTTGATGCAATTGTGAATGGAATTGTTTTTCTGATTTCTCTTTCTGTTAGTTCATTGTTAGTGTATAGGAAAGCAACAGATTTCTGTGTGTTAATTTTGTATCCTGCAACTTTGCTGAATTCAGATATTAGTTCTAGTAGTTTTGGAGTGGAGTCTTTAGGGTTTTTTATGTACAGTATCATGTCATCTGCAAATAGTGACAATTTGACTTCTTTTTTACCAATCTGGATGCCTTGTATATCTTTGTTCTGTCTGATTACCGTGGCTAGGACCTCCAGTACTATGTTGAATAACAGTGGAGAGAGTGAGCATCCCTGTCTTGTTCCCGATCTTAGATGAAAAGCTTTCAGCTTCTCGCTGTTAAGTTATGCACAGATTTATATACCTGATGGTAAAAATAAAATAACCAGAATGGCCACATATGGATGAGTTGCATCCATATATTACATGAATTACATCCATAATATCCATAGCTCATAATGAAGGCTCTTGCTGATTCTATGACTACAGAGACATGTACAACTGCCCTTGAAATGCGCACCCGGGTCCTCCATCAATACTTCTGAAGATCATTAGAGGGGGAGCCTCAGTTAGAAAAACCAAAGGTAATCCCAGCCTTCATTTTACAGAGGAGGAAACTGGGGCCCAGAGAGCTAGAAACAAAGCCAGGATGGGTGTGCAAATCCCCCAAACCTAGCCCAGCAATCTGTGCTCTGTGACTCACAGCCTTCCTCTCTCCTTCTCTCTCAATCTTCTGGAAACACCAGTTTCCTAGAAGAGGCTCTGTTGTAAGAGAGCCAGAATCAACTGGGTTGTCCAATGAGATGCTAAGTTTTAAAGATATCCAATACTGTAAAAGCTTGAATTTCTCCAGCTTTGACTATTACCACCAAATAATTTAATCAAACTGGAAAGGATTGAGGTTGATGAAAGCAATATCTGTATTCTGCATCCCTAAACTTTGCCAGATGTGGGGAGGTGGGCATCTATTGCCTAAGCTGCCCTGCGCTCCCTCTCTCTTCTGGAATAAGCCCAGCCCGACCACACCTAGTGACGGCCGCCTCCCGGCACATGCGGGACCCTGATCCAAGCCTGACAAATCAGAAGCCCTCCTACGAGATTTTGTTTTTTTATCCCAAACTCCAGGAATGAGTATCTTGACTCTCACCATCAGGAAACTATACCAAATTGTCCAGCATTAAAAATATAGTTATTCCCTTTCTGGACTTCAATGATAGTTTTCAATGCTTTTTACTTTTCTTCTGGGTCTTTGTAAAATGAAATCACAATCCCAGAATCTGCAATTTCTCTACTACTCATTATTGTTATTATTATTTTGACTGGTTAGCAATTTCATATACAGTTAGGCTCCTGTGCTTTCGTTTGAATTCAATTTTAGGGTATTCTTTCATTTTTTCAATTTAATTTTGTTTTTGTGAATGAAAGAAGACTGATACGGTTTATAAAAAGTTACACTCAAAGAAGTCTCAGCTCCCTTTCCTGTCCCTTCTACTTTACTGTTCACACCACCTCCTAGAGTTAAGCTGTTCCTCGCTCTTCTTCTTATGTCCCTTTTAAAATTTTCTTATTAAGGTATCATTGATAAACAGTCTTATGAAGGTTTACATGAGCAACACTGTGGTCACTACATTCCCCCACACTATCAGGTCCCCCCCACACACACCCCACTGCAGTCACTGTCCGTCAGCGTAGTGAGATGCTATAGAATCACTCCTTGTCTTCTCTGTGTTGTACTGCCTTCCCCATGACCCTCCTACATTATGTGTGCTAATCTCTTATGTCCCTTTCTTAAAAAGATGAACATATGAGTGTTTTTGTTTAGCAATATATCTCACAAATCACTGTATATCAGATCATGGAGATTTTCCTCCTAAATTTTGCAGCTAAATGATATTGTGCTGTGTGTACATACCATGTTCATTGAACCAGTCTGACTGCATATTTAGGTGGCTTCCATGGTTTGCTATTAAAATAATACTGCAATGAATAACTTTGTGCATTTGCTTTTTTGTACTGTTGAAGACTCCTAAGAGATTTTGAATAAGTACCAAGGGGAAAGTACTTTTAGAAAAATGTGAGCTTGATGCTGTAGGAAACACTGAGACCTCATATGGTTGAGAAAGTTGATCCGCAGTGAGAAATCATGCCACCTGCCCTCAGAGAGAGGTCAAGAGAAAGTTCTGGAGGTATTAAAGTCTCTTCTTTTATTTATTTCACTTTAAGACTTAATTTTTCAGAGTAGTTTTCGGTTCACAGCAAAACAGAGAAAGGTGCAGAGATTTCCCATTGATAGCTAGTGATATCTCATTGTCATTTTAATTTGCATTTCCTTGATGACATATGACATTGAACAAATTTTCATATGCTTATTTACCATCAGTACATCTTCTCTGGTGAGGTGTCTGCGAAAGTCCTTGAACTATTTTTTAAATCTGGTTATTTGTTTTCTTATTGTTGAGTTTTAAGTTTTTTGTGTCTTTTGGGAATATTTTCTCCCAGTCTGTGTCTTGTCTTCTCAGTTTTTTGACATTGTCTTTTGCAAAGCAGAAGTTCTTAATTTTAATGAAGTCCAGCTTTGCAATTATTTTTTTTCATGACTCATGCTTTTGCTGTTGTATCTAAAAATTATCGCCATGCCCAAGAGCATCTAGATTTTCTCCTATGTTATCTTCTAAGAGTTTTATAGTTTTGCATTTTACATTTAGGTCTGTGATCTATTTTGAGTTAACTTTTGTGAAGGGTATAAGGTCTGCATCTAGATTTATTTTTTTGCTTGTGGATGTCTGGTGGTTCCAGTACCACTTGTTGAAGAGACTATCTTTACTCCATTTTATTGCTTTTGATCATTTGTCAAAGATCACTTGACTATATTTATGCGAGTCCATTCTGGACTCTCCATTCTGTTTCATTGATCTGTTTGCCTGTTTGCTTACCAATACCACTGTCTTGATTGTTGCAGCTTTATAATAAGTCTTGAAATCAGGTAATGTCAGTCCTCCATTTTTGTTCTCCTCCAGTTCTGTGTTGGCCTTTCTGGACCTTTTGTCTCTCCATATAAACTTTAGAATCAGTTTGTCAATATCCATCAAACAGTTGCTGGAATTTTGATTGGAATTACATTGAATCTATAGGTCAAGTTGGAAAGAACTGCCATCTTAACAATATTGAATCTTCCTATCCATGAATATGGAACAACTCTCCATTTATTTAGTTCTTCATTGACTGCATTCATCAGAATTTTGTAGTTTTCCATATATAGATCTTATATATATTTTGTTAGATTTAAGCAAGTATTTCATCTTTGGTGGGTGCTAATGTAAATGATATTTGTTTTAAATCTCCAATTCTACTTGTTTCTTGCTGGTACATATGAAAGCAATTGACTTTTGTATATTAACCTCAAATCCTGCAATTTTGCTATAATTACCTACTAGTTCCAGGAGTCCTTTAGTTGATTCTTTCAGATTTACTACATAGACAATATGTCATTTGAGAACAAAGACAGTTTCATTTCTTCCTTCTCAGTGTGTATGTCTTTGATTTCCTTTTATTATCTTACTGCATTAACTAGAACTTCCACTATGATGTTGAAAAGGAGTGGTGAGAGAGCACATCTCTGCCTTGTTCTTGATATTAACGGGAAATTTTTTAGTTTCTCACCATTAAGAGAAATGATGTTAGCTATTTTTTGGCAGATATCTTTTATCAAGTTGAAGTGCCCCTCTGTTCCTAGTTTTCTCTGGCACTCTGTTGTATAGGAACCTTTTAATAAATTCTCAACCAAACCTGAGCTCTCTCACTCTGTGGCTCTGTCTCTTGCGACCAAAGCGTCCTGCCTAGAATACACTCTAGTAAATGCTAATGTTACATCTTTCTCTTTTCAAGTATATGTGCTCAGCACCAATAAAGCACCAAAAAAACTGTTAGTTCCCTGCAGCTGCTGTGACAAATGACCATGACTTGGTGCCTCCAAAGCAGCAGGAATCTGCTTTCTTACCCAAGTGGAGAGCAGAAGTATGAAAGCAAGACGTGAGCAGGGCCGCCTCCCTCTGGAGGCTCTCGGGGAGGTTCTGTTCTCTGCCTCGCCCGGTGTCTGATGGTCGCCTGTGTTCCTTGGCTGGAGGCCACATCATTCCTGTCTCCGCCTCTGTGGTCACCTTGCCTCCTCCTCTTCCGTCTGTGTCCAGTCTCCTTATTCCTCTCCCCTAGAAGGATGTTTGTCATTGGGTGTAGGGCTCACCCAGATAATCCAAGCTGATCTTCTCTTCTCAAGTTCTAACTTAATCACATTTTCAAACACGCTTTTTCCAAATAAGGTCACATTCACAGGTTTTAGGATTAGGACGAAAACACATCTTTTGGGGGCACTGTTTAACCCACCACCTTCATACCTTTAGGGGTTAGCAGAGCAGGGACTAAACCCAGGTCACCCAATCCCATGACTAGGGCCCTTTCCAACCCATCACCACATATTCCAACAGGAAGAGGAACTTGGAGTCAGAGAATAAGAGGTTACTGAAACCCCTTTTTATAACCCTTTCCCCTTTAATTTACAGTTGTTGAAAGTGAGGCCCAGATATAGTAAGTGACTTGCACTAAATCTCATGGTCCATTCTTTGCCAGAATCATCTACAATCTTGGCATCCCATCTGAAAAAAGTCAACATTACTTCCAGAAGTTCCTGAACTGTCTTCCTTCAAGGGGGAGACCTAGAGCCAGCTCATTAGCTCATTCTAGAGGCTCCCGGGTTTATCATTACTACTTACTTTTAGTGGAGGGAAAAGAGTTCCTTTGCAGAGAATCATAGGGGTCCGCATTGTGAAACAGCTGGCTCTGCACTTGATGGATTGCTGACTACCCTTTATTAAAGGCCATTACAATTTCCAGCATTTGTCGTACAAAAATATCCTCTAACAAATACCAGCTTGTTAGAGGCTGTTAGGAATCGAGTTGATTTTGTTTTACTCCTACCCCATCAACTCCAACCCTAGCACCCAATCAAACTTTGACAATGAAACCCCAGTACAAGTTTCCTAACAGATTCAAAACAGGTGGGTATAGCACGGGCCACTGCGGTAGCACCCAGAGAACATGAAATATATCAAAACCCACTCTTACAGTGCAAACTTGCTTCCCCACTTAGAAAACTGGACAAGAAGCAGAGCTAAATGAACCATCTCTTTTGGTGCAAGCCATTACCAGCTAAATAATTCAAGAAAATAAAAAATCCAGAGTGGCCCGTGTTGAGCTCACATAATAATGAAAAGCAGTCTGGTTGAAGTGTTGGTGGTTATACAGGGCCTGGTGCCGAAATCTTGATCAAAGCTGCTTGGCATCTAAAGTCATCAGTAATTCGACAGCCTATTTGGGTGAAAAGAGCTCCTTTCTGGCTGTCCCACTTCAGGCCCACCCCAGAGAAAGGCACAACTTAAGCAAACAAGGCTGCTGGCAAATCAAGACACCTCTTCTCAAGATGTGATACAAAACATGAGTTGGTGGCGGCAGACAGACGACACGATCAGGTTTCACTGGGGGAGCCTGTGTATACATTACACATGCTATTTGCATGTATGTCATCTGTTCTGACCAAGCCAGCACCTCTTTCAAGGAGCCCTGAGCAGTGGCCTTTGACCCGGATCAAACTGCAGAGCAGCTCCCACAAGGAGCTGTTGCCCATCCCGGAGAGGGGAGATGGGGGCTTGGGTACTGGGAGAGTCTGGTGCTAAGGGTCAGTCTGGTTGATGATAATTTCATGAACTATTTCCTGATACCCACTTTTTCCAGCCTAGGCTGGACCCTGGGGCTGCAGAGTGAATAGTCATAACCCCTGCCCTTTAAGGGTTCACAATTTAGTTGAAAAAAAATGGCATATCCAATTACAATTACAATTTAATGTAGTAAACACTGTGAAAAGGGAGACCTAGGGTATTGAGAACTCAGGGAGGGCCCTGATGTGGGGAAGGTAGAGAAAACTGCTCAGAGGAAATGACCACATCCAGGCAAAAACGTACCTGGAAAACTGGGGAGAGGAAAATTGAAGTACATATCCTTCCCGAGCACATTCTTTAAGGTGGTCTCTTTTATAATGTTTAAAGGTAATATTGACAAAATTATTATTAAGACTATGATGAAAAGATATTAGTAGAAGAAGTATATTATGTTAAAGACTCAGACTATGAAATGCACAGAAAAGGTGGAAAAAGGGTGGAACATTATTTTTGTTTAATTTTTCACCAGTCAATGGTACAGCCATACAGGTTCCTGCCCTGCCCCCCAGAAATGCACCCTCTGAATTCAGAATCTGGTGATGCATTTGTTTCCAGATGAGGAGGTCCATAGCTGGAGAGGAGTGGAGGCAGGGAGTAAGAGAGGAGAGGATGCATTAGACTGAGGGAATAGCATATGCAAAGGCACTGGGGTGGGAAGGCACAAGCTTGGAGAATCCTTAACACATCTGTTTGACTGGAATCAAGATTTTGTTTAAGGGAATCCTGAAAAAAAAAACATTTGAAAGAAAGATTGGGGCCAGTTGTAGAGGTCCT
>JAQQAC010008302.1:0-13042 GCA_029783875.1 Phataginus tricuspis | reverse complement strand
TTTTACTGGGCTTGAGACTAGGAAGGAAAGATGAGTAAGGCCCAGTATCTGATATTAAGGGGCTTATCTCCTAGAGCAGGAAACAGATAAGAAAACAAATAACAATAGTCAATGAAATGTGCGTGGTAATAGAGAGGTGGGAATAGTGCTGCAGTGAACAGACAGAAGCATTTCTTTTGCCTGACATGAATGAGGGCTTCCTGGAGGAGGTGACATTGGCGCTGGGCTTTGAGGTATGGTCAGGCATCAGGAAGCAGAGAATGGACAGCAGAGAGGCTTCAAGGGCAGAGTAGGTGAGCACCACGAGCCGAGGACCAAGGTGCTGGGGAAGCAGCGGGGCACGCAGGAAGGACCTGCCGTCAGACCGACAGAAAGCCCTCCTCTGGGGGGCCTGGAGCAGGAGGCGGATTGAGGACAGCTTATCGTGTCTAAAGATTTAATATTATTGATCAAGTTAACCAAATATTAAACAAAATAATCCTATTCAAAGTATATGAAACGTGAACATATTTTATCAGAAATGTTAAGTAAATGGATAAAGTTAAGCAAGGAAAATTATTTTTCTATATATATTTTCTGAAAGAATTTTCATCTAAGATATTCAAAGTTATCTATTGAAGTTAAAAGGCAAACTAAATTATAATTAATAAATAGCACACAAATAGAAATTATTTTAAAAGGCAGATTAGAATATTTATTTCATTGTAAGCTTATGTAATTTTTCAAAACTGTGGTAACATACACATAAGATAAAGTCTACCATGTTAACCATTTTTAAGTGAAGTTCAGTGAAATGTAGACTCAACTGCATTCAGATTGTTGTCGACCATCACCGCCCTCCCTCACCGTGACTCTTTTCATCCAGCAAAACAGAAACCCTAGACCCGTTAAGCAATAATTTCCATTTCTAGCTCCCCCAGACCCTGACAGCTACCACTGTACTTCCCGTGTCCATGGATTTCCCTGCTCCAGGTACCTCATGTGAGTGGAGTCATACCGTGCTTGTCTTTTTCTGACTGACATTCAGTTAGCATATAACGTCTGGGTTCTTCATGTAGCGTGCATAAGGAGTTTCTTCTTTAAAATAAAGAAGAATTTTTCAACATTTTTTGAAAGCGCAGTTTTCAAAACTGTGCCGATGTCCATCCAGCTACTAAAGGCAGCCTGCTCCATGCCCGTTACATCTCGGCCTTCATATGACCAATTAGCATGTAAAGTCAATTGTCGGATGTTGCAGAGTCCCTCAGGCTCCGCGGGTAACGGCTGCAGACTCAACATCAGTTCGTAAATTTGTCTAGAACCCTGACTTGGAAAGTAACAGAGAGTTAATAAAACGTGAAACCTGGCCTTTGGTGGAACTGTCCACTCACACTACCTGAGAAAAAAGATGGAGCAAGTCAATAAACCTGTCTTCTCTTACCCAGGCCCTCTCGTGGCTCACACGCACTCCGCTCTCTGAAGCAGCAGGAACTGCAGTGCCGATGGTGACACAAGGCACAGATCCTCCCGGCATCTGGACATGCCCGCCTTTGTCTCAAGGACAGAGGGAAAAAGCCATGGAAGAGCCCTTCCCAAGGCCCGAATGGTGTTAACAATGAAGTGGACGTTCAGGGGTGAGGCTGCTCTGTGCTGTGGGGCCAGTCCACAGGGACTGAAACACCCTCGTGATAGTTCATGTATTTTGTGCGTGTAGTTTTGACAAGTCACCTATTCTGAAATGCAAGGCCCAGAGCAGGGCTCGCCCTTGCCTGAGTCCGAGGGCGTCACTGCCCAGAAGCAGCCAGTGCTGGCCGCGGGGGACTAGTGGGTGCGGTGCTCTTCCTTATGTCCATCAGCCCCTCTCAGCCACACTAGGTAAGTTTGCAATCTAAGGAAAAGTGATGTACTTACTTGAAGATGTGGCTTCAAGACAAATTCCCTGGTGTTCCTGGTAACAGATCTCTGTAGCTCGTTCCTAGACCATGTGGGGATAGTGAAGCATTCTGGGGACTGGTAACCTAGAAGCCAGCTGGTCTCCTTGTTCCCTGAAAACCAGATAAATTTTGTTCCAGTTTCTCTCCTCCCAGGGCCTGTCAAAGTCCAAAGCTTTATCTGTAGGGGCTTACATTCTCATCTCTTCTTCAACTTCCAGGGTATTCATTTCCTAGGGTTTTTAACTCGCTGGGCGCTGTTTCCTTTCCAAACTATGTTCTTCCAAGCCAAAACTGCTGAGTTCTTAAACAGAACCAAACCCTGAAATGAACAGGAAGTCTATGCAAGAATGGTGCTCAAGTGGGATTTATGTAAATATCTATTTGTTTATGGAGTAGAGACAAAATGCAGAAGAAGAGGTTATATCAAAAAGTGCAAACTTCAAATGCAACAGTCTATTTCATGGCTCTTGAAATGTCCTTTGGCCACTTTATTCCCTGGGGGTGTTTCTGTGACCCTTTGCCCCAGTGAGTCCCTGGTGTTCTCCATATCATTGACTTGGACTGTTCCCCCTTCTTTCTTTCTTCTTTCTTCTCTCCCTCTATTCTATTTCTTTAGAGCAACAAATTCTTTCCTTGTTTTATGTAAAACAACTCCCTTCCCTCCCTACTCAACCCACACACCCATCTCTGATACTGTAAGCCAGCTAATATTCTGGATTTTAATGCAGCCATGTCTCCCTCAACACACGCAGGTGGGTGCTTCTTCCAAACAAAGGCAGTTCTCTCCCTGAGAAGAATTCTGATGTCAGGTTTAGGAATATAACAACTTTCTTTCTATCTCATCACAGAAGGATGTGTGGAGATTTTTTTTTTTACAGCTGAACACTGGAGCTAGAGAAGGCTGTCATTTCACGATGCCAGCTGTGAACTGCTAGCACTGGGGACTGTTAACTGTGGCCACAGGCTTCTGGCTAGAATGGGACAGATCAGCACAAGCCGGTCAGGAACCTCTTTGGAGATTTCTCTGCTCCCCCAAACAGACAGGTTCCAGGAGAGATAGATGTTCAAGAGATTAAGACACAAATACATTTAGTTTTTGTCACTTATTTGGGATTACTTGAGCACATTACAAGGGAATACAAATAACAAATTATCTACCTCTGGGGTGTCTCCGCCTCTACTAATGGGACCAAGTGTTAATGCACTGCCTGTCAGAACTGGAAGGGAGCTGAGTCTTTATCTAGTCTCATGATTGGTCGTCCAGTTTATTTGGCAGTGGAACCCTTTTCCCAGAAAGACTCGTTCAGATACCTGATATGTCATGCAGATAAATATAGAAACTGTCTAGCTGGAGCAGGAGCTATGGACCCGAGACTTCATGTCCTCATCCAGCCTGATGACCCCATTTGACCTTCACCTCTTTCTCCCGCCCCTGCCTTGACCCTAAGCCAGCTCTGCAGAGCCTAACCATAAGCATAAGAAATATTTATAGGACATTCTGTGTGCTGGCTCTGGGGTAGACCCTGGAATTACAGCAACAATTAGAGGCAAATGCAGCTTCACAGAGCAGTCAGACCAGTGGTAAAGACCATTTCCCACCTCCCCTACCAGATTTGCAAGTGATGGGGTCTTAGAAACTCAAAAGATCCGGAGGCGATTTTGCTTATGTTGTGAAGAAAGTCATAGGACTGTGAGTGACAGTCATTCCCTAAGTGGGAGTAAAACAGTTCAGAGCTGGGTCCTGCCACGTGCGGACAGGAGTAGGTTTGTTTAGGAGGCTGGGGCCGCTAAAGAAGTCTCACACACTCTCACTTAAGCACCCAGACAAAGCAGAACAAGAAGAAACAAGTCTATTTCTGCATTCAGGTGGTCATTCAATTCATTTATTCACTCATTAAGTCAATATTTCCTGAGTGTTTACCTGGTCCCCTGGGCTGGAGGCTCAGGCTACTGGGGATAGAAAAGTAAACTATTATATTACAGTGTAATCAGTGCTTTGATAGAGACAAACATGGTGCCATGGCGATACCTTGGAAGGACAAGTGACTGCTGGGAGAATGGGGGACACCAGAGAAGATCATACTTGGATTCAAGGTGTGGAGATGCTGCAAGTTTCTACCACTCATCTGGTTCCTTCCAGGAGAAGACAGGGTCTGTGCCCACTCGACTTAGACCATGCCCTCATCCTCTGTGGTTTCTAAAGAGTCTCTACATTCTGTGCTCCACATCTGGCTTCATTAGGAGAGCCCTTGAGGTCGATCACCTGGCAATGGCTTCCGTGTTAGTCATGCTCCCCCCCCTGGGCTGGCCATTCATCAGCTTCCTGGAGGGTAACAGACACTGCCCTGGACAGAGGAGATTAGTGAGGAAGAGGAGGAGAGATATCCCAGGGTCTTGAATGTGACCAATACTAGGGTACATGGGAAAGGACTTGGCTCAGGTCTGGGTGGGGGCAATTATGCCCACAGGCCTGAAAGCAGACCGACCAGGCCTAGTGCCTCCTGTCATATGAGTTACCCTGGGCAAACCTCTTCACTCCTTTGAGTCTCAGATTTGCACCCTTCCTATGCCCCTATCTCCACACCAGTCTCTTCCCCCATCTTAAAAGAGGTTTTAGTTTTTAAAAATATCTTTGTGTTTATAATGGAATACTTAATTTTCTCCAATTTTATTAAGCACAGATTTATTTTTTTTTCATTTTATTTTATTTATTTATTTATTTTTATTTACAATTTATTTTGGTATCATTAACCTACAATTACATGTGCAATATTATGGTGATTAAACTACCCCCTTCATCAGGTCCCCCTCACCAACCCCATTACAGTCACTGTCCATCAGCATAGTGAGATGAGAGTCACTACTTGTCTTCTCTGAGTTGTACAGCCCTCCCCTGCCCCCGCTACCTTACGTCTGCTAATCGTAATGCCCCTTTTACCCTCTTAACCCTCCCTTCCCACCCATCTTCCCCAGTCCCTTTCCCTTTGGTAACTATTGGTCTGTTCTTGGGTTCTGTGAGTCTGCTGTTTTTTTCTTTGTTCTTATACTCCACATATGAGTGAAATCATTTGATACTTGTCCTTTTCGGCTTGGCTTATTTCCCTGAGCATAATACCCTCTAGCTCCATCCATGTTGTTGCAAATGGTAGGATTTGTTTTCTTCTTATGGCTGAATAATATTCCATTGTGTATATGTACCACATCTTCTTAATCCATTCATCTACTGATGGACACTTAGGTTGCTTCCATTTCTTCGCTATTGTAAATAGTGCTGCAATAAACATAGGGGTGCATCTGTCTTTTTGAAACTGGGCTGCTGCATTCTTGGGGTAAATTCCTAGGAGTGGGATTCCTGGGTCAAATGGTATTTCTATTTTGAGTTTTTTGAGGAACCTCCATACTGCTTTCCACAATGGTTGAACTAATTTGCATTCCCACCAGCAGTGTAGGAAGGTTCCCTTTTCTCCACATCCTTGCCAACATTTGTTGTTGTTTGTGTTTTGGATGTTGGCCATCCTCACTGGTGTGAGGTGATATCTCATTGTGGTTTTAATCTGCATTTCTCTGATGATTAGCGATGTGGAGCATCTTTTCATGTGCCTGTTGGCCATCTGAATTTCTTCTTTAGAGAAGTGTCTATTCATGTCCTGTGCCCATTTCTTAATTGGATTATTTGCTTTTTGTTTGTTAAGGTGCGTGAGTTCTTTATATATTTTGGATGTCAACCCCTTATCAGATGCATCATTTATGAATATATTTTCCCATACTGTAGGATGTCTTTTTTTTCTACTGATGGTGTCCTTTGCTGTACAGAAGCTTTTCAGCTTGATATAGTCCCACTTGTTCATTTTTGCTTTTGTTTCCCTTGCCCGGGGAGATATGTTCATGAAGAAGTCGCTCATGTTTATGTCCAAGAGATTTTTGCCTATGTTTTTTTCTAAGAGTTTTATGGTTTCATGACTTACATTCAGGTCTTTGATCCACCTTGAGTTTACCTTTGTGTATGGGGCTAGACAGTAGTCCAGTTTCATTCTCTTACACGTAGCTGTCCAGTTTTTCCAACACCAGCTGCTGAAGAAGCTGTTATCTCCCCATTGTATATCCAAGGCTCCTTTATCAAATATTAATTGGCTGTAAATGTTTGGATTTTCTATTCTGTTCCACTGGTCTGTGGGTCTGTTTTTGTGCCAGTACCAAATTGTGTTGATTACTGTGGCTTTGTAGTAGAGTTTGAAGTCAGGGAGCGTAATTCCCCCTGTTTGATTCCTCCTTCTCAGAATTGCTTTGGCTATTCAGGGTCTTTTCTGGTTCCATATGAATTTTAGTGTTATTTGTTCCAGTTCATTGAAGAAAGCTGTTGGTAATTTGATAGGGATTGCGTTGAATCTGTAGATTGCTTTAGGTAGTATAGCCATTTTGACAATATTTATTCTTCCTAGCCAAGAGCATGGGATGCATTTCCATTTGTTAGTGTCTTCCTTAATTTCTCCTAGGAGTGTCTTGTAGTTTTCAGAGTACAGGTCTTTCACTTCCTTCGTTAGATTTATTCCTAGGTATTTTATTCTTTTTGATGCAATTGTGAATGGAATTGTTTTTCTGATTTCTCTTTCTGTTAGTTCATTGTTAGTGTATAGGAAAGCAACAGATTTCTGTGTGTTAATTTTGTATCCTGCAACTTTGCTGAATTCAGATATTAGTTCTAGTAGTTTTGGAGTGGAGTCTTTAGGGTTTTTTATGTACAGTATCATGTCATCTGCAAATAGTGACAATTTGACTTCTTCTTTACCAATCTGGATGCCTTGTATATCTTTGTTCTGTCTGATTACCGTGGCTAGGACCTCCAGTACTATGTTGAATAACAGTGGAGAGAGTGAGCATCCCTGTCTTGTTCCCGATCTTAGATGAAAAGCTTTCAGCTTCTCGCTGTTAAGTTATGCACAGATTTATATACCTGATGGTAAAAATAAAATAACCAGAATGGCCACATATGGATGAGTTGCATCCATATATTACATGAATTACATCCATAATATCCATAGCTCATAATGAAGGCTCTTGCTGATTCTATGACTACAGAGACATGTACAACTGCCCTTGAAATGCGCACCCGGGTCCTCCATCAATACTTCTGAAGATCATTAGAGGGGGAGCCTCAGTTAGAAAAACCAAAGGTAATCCCAGCCTTCATTTTACAGAGGAGGAAACTGGGGCCCAGAGAGCTAGAAACAAAGCCAGGATGGGTGTGCAAATCCCCCAAACCTAGCCCAGCAATCTGTGCTCTGTGACTCACAGCCTTCCTCTCTCCTTCTCTCTCAATCTTCTGGAAACACCAGTTTCCTAGAAGAGGCTCTGTTGTAAGAGAGCCAGAATCAACTGGGTTGTCCAATGAGATGCTAAGTTTTAAAGATATCCAATACTGTAAAAGCTTGAATTTCTCCAGCTTTGACTATTACCACCAAATAATTTAATCAAACTGGAAAGGATTGAGGTTGATGAAAGCAATATCTGTATTCTGCATCCCTAAACTTTGCCAGATGTGGGGAGGTGGGCATCTATTGCCTAAGCTGCCCTGCGCTCCCTCTCTCTTCTGGAATAAGCCCAGCCCGACCACACCTAGTGACGGCCGCCTCCCGGCACATGCGGGACCCTGATCCAAGCCTGACAAATCAGAAGCCCTCCTACGAGATTTTGTTTTTTTATCCCAAACTCCAGGAATGAGTATCTTGACTCTCACCATCAGGAAACTATACCAAATTGTCCAGCATTAAAAATATAGTTATTCCCTTTCTGGACTTCAATGATAGTTTTCAATGCTTTTTACTTTTCTTCTGGGTCTTTGTAAAATGAAATCACAATCCCAGAATCTGCAATTTCTCTACTACTCATTATTGTTATTATTATTTTGACTGGTTAGCAATTTCATATACAGTTAGGCTCCTGTGCTTTCGTTTGAATTCAATTTTAGGGTATTCTTTCATTTTTTCAATTTAATTTTGTTTTTGTGAATGAAAGAAGACTGATACGGTTTATAAAAAGTTACACTCAAAGAAGTCTCAGCTCCCTTTCCTGTCCCTTCTACTTTACTGTTCACACCACCTCCTAGAGTTAAGCTGTTCCTCGCTCTTCTTCTTATGTCCCTTTTAAAATTTTCTTATTAAGGTATCATTGATAAACAGTCTTATGAAGGTTTACATGAGCAACACTGTGGTCACTACATTCCCCCACACTATCAGGTCCCCCCCCACACACACCCCACTGCAGTCACTGTCCGTCAGCGTAGTGAGATGCTATAGAATCACTCCTTGTCTTCTCTGTGTTGTACTGCCTTCCCCATGACCCTCCTACATTATGTGTGCTAATCTCTTATGTCCCTTTCTTAAAAAGATGAACATATGAGTGTTTTTGTTTAGCAATATATCTCACAAATCACTGTATATCAGATCATGGAGATTTTCCTCCTAAATTTTGCAGCTAAATGATATTGTGCTGTGTGTACATACCATGTTCATTGAACCAGTCTGACTGCATATTTAGGTGGCTTCCATGGTTTGCTATTAAAATAATACTGCAATGAATAACTTTGTGCATTTGCTTTTTTGTACTGTTGAAGACTCCTAAGAGATTTTGAATAAGTACCAAGGGGAAAGTACTTTTAGAAAAATGTGAGCTTGATGCTGTAGGAAACACTGAGACCTCATATGGTTGAGAAAGTTGATCCGCAGTGAGAAATCATGCCACCTGCCCTCAGAGAGAGGTCAAGAGAAAGTTCTGGAGGTATTAAAGTCTCTTCTTTTATTTATTTCACTTTAAGACTTAATTTTTCAGAGTAGTTTTCGGTTCACAGCAAAACAGAGAAAGGTGCAGAGATTTCCCATTGATAGCTAGTGATATCTCATTGTCATTTTAATTTGCATTTCCTTGATGACATATGACATTGAACAAATTTTCATATGCTTATTTACCATCAGTACATCTTCTCTGGTGAGGTGTCTGCGAAAGTCCTTGAACTATTTTTTAAATCTGGTTATTTGTTTTCTTATTGTTGAGTTTTAAGTTTTTTGTGTCTTTTGGGAATATTTTCTCCCAGTCTGTGTCTTGTCTTCTCAGTTTTTTGACATTGTCTTTTGCAAAGCAGAAGTTCTTAATTTTAATGAAGTCCAGCTTTGCAATTATTTTTTTTCATGACTCATGCTTTTGCTGTTGTATCTAAAAATTATCGCCATGCCCAAGAGCATCTAGATTTTCTCCTATGTTATCTTCTAAGAGTTTTATAGTTTTGCATTTTACATTTAGGTCTGTGATCTATTTTGAGTTAACTTTTGTGAAGGGTATAAGGTCTGCATCTAGATTTATTTTTTTGCTTGTGGATGTCTGGTGGTTCCAGTACCACTTGTTGAAGAGACTATCTTTACTCCATTTTATTGCTTTTGATCATTTGTCAAAGATCACTTGACTATATTTATGCGAGTCCATTCTGGACTCTCCATTCTGTTTCATTGATCTGTTTGCCTGTTTGCTTACCAATACCACTGTCTTGATTGTTGCAGCTTTATAATAAGTCTTGAAATCAGGTAATGTCAGTCCTCCATTTTTGTTCTCCTCCAGTTCTGTGTTGGCCTTTCTGGACCTTTTGTCTCTCCATATAAACTTTAGAATCAGTTTGTCAATATCCATCAAACAGTTGCTGGAATTTTGATTGGAATTACATTGAATCTATAGGTCAAGTTGGAAAGAACTGCCATCTTAACAATATTGAATCTTCCTATCCATGAATATGGAACAACTCTCCATTTATTTAGTTCTTCATTGACTGCATTCATCAGAATTTTGTAGTTTTCCATATATAGATCTTATATATATTTTGTTAGATTTAAGCAAGTATTTCATCTTTGGTGGGTGCTAATGTAAATGATATTTGTTTTAAATCTCCAATTCTACTTGTTTCTTGCTGGTACATATGAAAGCAATTGACTTTTGTATATTAACCTCAAATCCTGCAATTTTGCTATAATTACCTACTAGTTCCAGGAGTCCTTTAGTTGATTCTTTCAGATTTACTACATAGACAATATGTCATTTGAGAACAAAGACAGTTTCATTTCTTCCTTCTCAGTGTGTATGTCTTTGATTTCCTTTTATTATCTTACTGCATTAACTAGAACTTCCACTATGATGTTGAAAAGGAGTGGTGAGAGAGCACATCTCTGCCTTGTTCTTGATATTAACGGGAAATTTTTTAGTTTCTCACCATTAAGAGAAATGATGTTAGCTATTTTTTGGCAGATATCTTTTATCAAGTTGAAGTGCCCCTCTGTTCCTAGTTTTCTCTGGCACTCTGTTGTATAGGAACCTTTTAATAAATTCTCAACCAAACCTGAGCTCTCTCACTCTGTGGCTCTGTCTCTTGCGACCAAAGCGTCCTGCCTAGAATACACTCTAGTAAATGCTAATGTTACATCTTTCTCTTTTCAAGTATATGTGCTCAGCACCAATAAAGCACCAAAAAAACTGTTAGTTCCCTGCAGCTGCTGTGACAAATGACCATGACTTGGTGCCTCCAAAGCAGCAGGAATCTGCTTTCTTACCCAAGTGGAGAGCAGAAGTATGAAAGCAAGAAGTGAGCAGGGCCGCCTCCCTCTGGAGGCTCTCGGGGAGGTTCTGTTCTCTGCCTCGCCCGGTGTCTGATGGTCGCCTGTGTTCCTTGGCTGGAGGCCACATCATTCCTGTCTCCGCCTCTGTGGTCACCTTGCCTCCTCCTCTTCCGTCTGTGTCCAGTCTCCTTATTCCTCTCCCCTAGAAGGATGTTTGTCATTGGGTGTAGGGCTCACCCAGATAATCCAAGCTGATCTTCTCTTCTCAAGTTCTAACTTAATCACATTTTCAAACACGCTTTTTCCAAATAAGGTCACATTCACAGGTTTTAGGATTAGGACGAAAACACATCTTTTGGGGGCACTGTTTAACCCACCACCTTCATACCTTTAGGGGTTAGCAGAGCAGGGACTAAACCCAGGTCACCCAATCCCATGACTAGGGCCCTGTCCAACCCATCACCACATATTCCAACAGGAAGAGGAACTTGGAGTCAGAGAATAAGAGGTTACTGAAACCCCTTTTTATAACCCTTTCCCCTTTAATTTACAGTTGTTGAAAGTGAGGCCCAGATATAGTAAGTGACTTGCACTAAATCTCATGGTCCATTCTTTGCCAGAATCATCTACAATCTTGGCATCCCATCTGAAAAAAGTCAACATTACTTCCAGAAGTTCCTGAACTGTCTTCCTTCAAGGGGGAGACCTAGAGCCAGCTCATTAGCTCATTCTAGAGGCTCCCGGGTTTATCATTACTACTTACTTTTAGTGGAGGGAAAAGAGTTCCTTTGCAGAGAATCATAGGGGTCCGCATTGTGAAACAGCTGGCTCTGCACTTGATGGATTGCTGACTACCCTTTATTAAAGGCCATTACAATTTCCAGCATTTGTCGTACAAAAATATCCTCTAACAAATACCAGCTTGTTAGAGGCTGTTAGGAATCGAGTTGATTTTGTTTTACTCCTACCCCATCAACTCCAACCCTAGCACCCAATCAAACTTTGACAATGAAACCCCAGTACAAGTTTCCTAACAGATTCAAAACAGGTGGGTATAGCACGGGCCACTGCGGTAGCACCCAGAGAACATGAAATATATCAAAACCCACTCTTACAGTGCAAACTTGCTTCCCCACTTAGAAAACTGGACAAGAAGCAGAGCTAAATGAACCATCTCTTTTGGTGCAAGCCATTACCAGCTAAATAATTCAAGAAAATAAAAAATCCAGAGTGGCCCGTGTTGAGCTCACATAATAATGAAAAGCAGTCTGGTTGAAGTGTTGGTGGTTATACAGGGCCTGGTGCCGAAATCTTGATCAAAGCTGCTTGGCATCTAAAGTCATCAGTAATTCGACAGCCTATTTGGGTGAAAAGAGCTCCTTTCTGGCTGTCCCACTTCAGGCCCACCCCAGAGAAAGGCACAACTTAAGCAAACAAGGCTGCTGGCAAATCAAGACACCTCTTCTCAAGATGTGATACAAAACATGAGTTGGTGGCGGCAGACAGACGACACGATCAGGTTTCACTGGGGGAGCCTGTGTATACATTACACATGCTATTTGCATGTATGTCATCTGTTCTGACCAAGCCAGCACCTCTTTCAAGGAGCCCTGAGCAGTGGCCTTTGACCCGGATCAAACTGCAGAGCAGCTCCCACAAGGAGCTGTTGCCCATCCCGGAGAGGGGAGATGGGGGCTTGGGTACTGGGAGAGTCTGGTGCTAAGGGTCAGTCTGGTTGATGATAATTTCATGAACTATTTCCTGATACCCACTTTTTCCAGCCTAGGCTGGACCCTGGGGCTGCAGAGTGAATAGTCATAACCCCTGCCCTTTAAGGGTTCACAATTTAGTTGAAAAAAAATGGCATATCCAATTACAATTACAATTTAATGTAGTAAACACTGTGAAAAGGGAGACCTAGGGTATTGAGAACTCAGGGAGGGCCCTGATGTGGGGAAGGTAGAGAAAACTGCTCAGAGGAAATGACCACATCCAGGCAAAAACGTACCTGGAAAACTGGGGAGAGGAAAATTGAAGTACATATCCTTCCCGAGCACATTCTTTAAGGTGGTCTCTTTTATAATGTTTAAAGGTAATATTGACAAAATTATTATTAAGACTATGATGAAAAGATATTAGTAGAAGAAGTATATTATGTTAAAGACTCAGACTATGAAATGCACAGAAAAGGTGGAAAAAGGGTGGAACATTATTTTTGTTTAATTTTTCACCAGTCAATGGTACAGCCATACAGGTTCCTGCCCTGCCCCCCAGAAATGCACCCTCTGAATTCAGAATCTGGTGATGCATTTGTTTCCAGATGAGGAGGTCCATAGCTGGAGAGGAGTGGAGGCAGGGAGTAAGAGAGGAGAGGATGCATTAGACTGAGGGAATAGCATATGCAAAGGCACTGGGGTGGGAAGGCACAAGCTTGGAGAATCCTTAACACATCTGTTTGACTGGAATCAAGATTTTGTTTAAGGGAATCCTGAAAAAAAAACATTTGAAAGAAAGATTGGGGCCAGTTGTAGAGGTCCT
>JAQQAC010008292.1:465-11739 GCA_029783875.1 Phataginus tricuspis | reverse complement strand
CTCCTAGAGCAGGGGGAGACCAGGCCTGGGTGGGCTGTGGTGGCCCTTGGTTGAGCCGCCCACCTCTCATAGCCCAGGCCAGGCCCTGTACCTGGGAGTCCGCTGTCAGGACCTTGACCCTCTTGGTAGAGACAAAGAGGTCCACTTCCGCCATGGGCTGGGTCTCCCCATCAGGGGCCTGTTGGCAATGGGTTGGGAGGTGGAGGCCCCCAAAGACCCAGCCTCTGCCCCACCAGGCTCCATGGCCTCAGACAACCAGGCCTGCAGCCCTCCCTCCAGCCCCCAGAATCCCACCTGCCTAGCCCTGGCTTCACCTTGACACGGTCCATCGCCTCCCGGGCCTGGGCCATGCGGCTGCTGGGGAGCGGGTTCCGCTCGGACACCAGCTGTGTGGAGCCCAAGTATTTGGCCCCAAATATGACACCATCCAGGAGGTCTTCGTGGTCACAGGGACCAGGTACTGAGGAAACAGCAGAGGAGAGTAAGCCTGAGAGTCCCTGGCCTGGTTAGTCCCTGCCACGGGCTCTGCCCAGGATCAGGCTCCCTCAACTGTCTGGAGCCCAGAGTTCTACCCCTTGGCTTGGCACTCAAGCCGCACAGGCGTGCTCACTGTCCCAGAACCATCCCGTAAGCAGAAGCCATGGGAAGCTCACAGACCTGGTGCTGGCTCACAGGACCACGATCCACAAGCCTTCTGGGCATCCAGAATCATGGCCAGATCCAGAAACAGCTCTAGTGCTCAGACACCTCCACCCTATTTCTACAATCCTGTGACCAGACTAGAACCAGAAGGCCCCATTTCTGAATCTGGCAACATTTTAGAAATATAGTCAACTCCACTCAATGGTTCTGGACTCCCCACCCCCACAATCAATCTAGAGCCAGTCAGCTCTGCCCAATGTTCTAGAGTTCTCTGCTATCAGCCTAGGACCATTGACAACTCTACTCCAGGGTCACAGAACTGCCCACAGAATCCGAGTAGAAAGAGACAGCTGTCCACAGGCCTAAAACTCTCACACTGTCCAGACCTGACAGCTCTCACCGTGATTCCAGAACTCCCTGGCAGGTCTTGAACTACAGATGTCTCGCAGGGGTTCTAAAAACCTCTGTCGCTCTAGAACCACAGACTTTTCCAGTCCGTGAATCCTGAACTTCATCCTAATACCTTTTCCTGTGTTTCTAGCACATCCTCAGACAGTTGGAACCTTGCCTGCCCTCAGTGGTTCTAAAAAATGATCTGCATAGTCAACAAACACCTCTGCTCATGGCCTTAGAATTCCCCCAGCTCAGCCCGGAACCATGCAGAGCTCTGCCCTCATGGCTCTAGAAACCACTGCAGTCCTAGAACCAGACAACTCTGCTAGTAGTTCTAGAACCTAGAGCAACCTAGAAGCAGACAACTCTGCTACTACTTCTAGACCCACAGGGCCAGACCCCAGTTGACGGCACCTCTAAGCGAATTTAAGCCACAGCCAATGTTGCCCACTGTCCTTCGGGATCTCGAAGCACTCTGCAACAGGAGACAACTCCAGTCAAGGGCTCTGGAACTGTGCCAGTGTGATAGCGCTGGGCACTGCAGGTATTGGGCACTTGCCATGCGGCTGGCCGGGATTGAGATGTGCAGTTAAGTGCAAAATGCACGTTGAATTTCGAAGATTTAGTATGAAAATATGTAAAGCAGTTGTAATATATTGATTGTTGAAAGGGTTATCTTAAATACAGCGGATTTAAGATAATGCTATTATTTTTACCTGTTCATTTAAACGGGTAACTAGAAAATTTAGAAGCACACACAGCTTTCTATAGTGCGCTCTAGAATGTTCAGACTCTAGAATCAGACAGCCCTGACCACAGTTTCAGGACACCCGTTGTTGGCTTGGAACTACAGATAAGCTTTATTTGCTCCACAGTTCTAGACCTCCCCGGTCTGTGCAGAACAGCTATGTGCATCATTCCAGGATACTGTCAGCAGCCCAGGTTCCTTTAACCTAGAACCACAGGCAAAAATGCCAAATTCTGGAACTCTCTAGGTGAGTCACAGTCTGACACAATTTCAGAACCTTCTTGAAACAACAGGTTTCAAACCAGTCCCCCTTCCTGCAACCACAGAGCCTTCTCCTTGACTTCCAACCTCAGGTAATTTGAAGGCAAATTCTAGAACACTCCAGATGCCCAGAACTAGTTCTTTCTATGCTTTCAGGGCAGAGATTGGCAAACTTTTTATGCAACGGGCCAAACAGGAAATATTTTTGTCTCTGCGGACCAGATGGTCTCTTTTGCAAGTACTCGACCCCGCCATCCGCTATTGACAAAATGTAAACGAATGGGCATGACTGTGTCCAAATAAAACTTTATTTATGGACACTGAAATCTGAGTTGCATATCATTTTCACGTGTCAAGAAATATTCTTTTGATTTTTTTTCAACCATCTAGACACACAAAAGTACTCTTAGCTCACAAGATACACCAGAACAGGCAGAGGGTCACATTTGGTCTGCAGATGGTAATCTGCCAACCCCTCCTCTAGAACTCAGTGCTGTAAATGCCAAGCCTGCCCAAACACTGCCTACTTATTCTGAAATATTCTCACGGCTGTCTCCCTCTCACAGGACATCTGGAACCTACTCAAAACCAACTTCAAAGCCTCTCTAGAAACAACTGACTGGCAAACTTCTGCCATATCTGGGGAGCTTGTTTTCGGTGGTTCTGAAACCCCTAAGTCCCTGGGGCCCGGGTGGGCAGGACACTCACCCTCCTGGAGGGCAGGGTATGAGGCCAGGGTCTTGGGGCTCTGGAAGAAGATAGGAGAGGAGTTGGACTGAGTCCCCAGTCTCGGTCCAGTGGAAGAGGCCCGGGACAGGCAGACTCTACCTGGGCACTGGCGGGCGGTTCTTCAGGAGCAATGAGAGGCACCGTCTCCAGCCAGGGCTCTGGGGAGCTCCCTGAGCTCCCACTGCCATCCCGCTCTGCAGAGGCTCCCTCTGCCCATTCCTGGGGGCCAGTATCCCCGTCTGGGTCCTGAGGGGGCTGCAACAGGCAAGGACCAGGGTCCAGAGGTTCCTTGGGAAAAGGCTGGGAAGGAGGGCACCCCGGGTCATGCAGAAGGCTCAGCAAGTCATCCCGGCCGGCCTCAGCAGACAAGAGCCCATGGGCATCAGGGATGTCCTGGGGGGCCAAGCCATGGCCAGTGGCAATGTGCAGGGGGCATGGGGGTCCATCTGGGGACAGGCCCACTAGATCACCAGGCAGAGCCTCCAACTGGTGCACCAGGTCCTGAATACTTGGCCCATCCAGTTCCATCTGATTCAGGCTGCCAGAGCCTCCCGGTGCTGGGTCCCACTGGCAGTGCGGGGTGAGATCCTGGGAGGGTTTGAGGGTGTCCTGGGATTCCTCCAAGTCCATGGCTGGAAGCCCTGGGGGCGGTTGGGACGTCGTCAGGAATTCCAAGTTTGGAGCCCAGGCTCAGGCCAGCATCTGAAAGATTCAAAGATGAGATTTGCTGGATGTCAACTTGATTCCAGGCTAGAGATGGGTACTGTTCATACAGAGCATATAATTTAATCCCCACCATACTGTGCCAGGAACCATCTGCTATGAGCCTCATTATACAGATGAAGAAACCCAGGCACAGCACGGAGAGTCGTAAGGCTATGCTTCTCGGGCTCCAAAGCCCAGGGGGGATTCCCCGGTACCCGTCACCCCAGACCTCTCCCCACCCGTGGACCCTGCTCACTCCAGCCCTGGTTCTTCCAAGTCTTGCTCTCCCGCGACACAGAGCCCAGGCTGGAGACGCACCTTGACGATACAGGCCCGTCACCCCAGACCACAGACTAAAAGACCCCGGTTCGAGACTTCAGATCCTGGACCCCAGGCTTAATACCAGAGATCCAAGACGCCAGAAAGCAGACCCTAAGACCCTAAGGCCACGCTCCAGAGCGACCCCAGACTCAGACCCGCACCTCAGAGCCCGGCCTGAAGACATAACCCAAGCCTAAAGCTCCGAGTTAAGACCCCAGTCCTCCGGAAGACCCCAGACTCAAGACTACAGATCCCTGAGTTCAGGCGCTTGTCCCAGACGCCGCTCTGCTCCGCCAGAATTCTCGCTTCCCAAAGCGAGGTGGCCTCAATCCGGTTGCGCCCAGGACCCCGCACCCCCGCTCGGTCGCACCTCCCAGCCGTCGCCGCTCGCTGACGCAATTCTGTCCGCGCAGCGCTCCTGGCCCACTGGGCACACGTAAGGTTGCGGGGCCTGCCGGGAAATGGAGTTCTCCTATCCAGCCTGGCCAGAAGGAGGGCCCTGGGTGACCGAAAAGGCAGGTTCGAATCCCGGTCCTCTGCACACGCAGAGTGGGAGAAGTCCTGGCCTCCGGACCTGTTTCCTCAACCACGGACAGGGGGAGTCATCACTGCTTGCCTCCTACGGCTGTGGTCATTATTCCAAGGGATGGCAGATGGGAGGGAAGAAATGGAACGAGAAAATTAACTAAAGGAGAGTGAGAAGAGGTCTCTTTCGACTTCAGGGCTGAACTTTACCTCGGCCTCCTCAGTTACCAGCCGCGGGTGTTCATAGCCCCTACCTCCGGCTTGTGAGGATGAAACGAGATGGAGCTGGTTACGGATTTAGCAATAGGGCTGGACTATAATGAGCCTAGTAAGGTAAGGATCAGCTCCTCACTGCTTAGGCTTTCGGTAGTTGCTCATTGAATGGCATCAAGAATGTGTAAGGTGTGATCTTTAAAGTAAATGATAAGTAACCAGAAAAGGGCAATGAGTCCATGAGATATCCTTTAGAAGTCACCTCGTACAGAAACGGGGGTTAAAAAGCTTAAAGAAGTCACAGCAAGTATATGCCAAGTGCTGGAGTACTACGTCTCCCAGAAGTCTCTAGGAACCTGCAACTCCCAAGCACCCCACGGCCGCTGACGTCTCCCGGGCGTGTACACGTGCCGGTAGCCGGCATACGTCATGGCGGCCAGGTGTGCGTTCGGGATTTCCCGGACCTGGGCCGGCCGGCGGGCCAGGGAGCTCCCGGACCCATCCGGTCTCAGAAGACTCCTCGTACGGGATTATGCCAAGAAGCCGGGTGAGCTGGGTTAAGAGAGACCAAAGTGCTCGAGGTGGACACTGAGAGTTGGTAGAGCGCAGGCGCTGGTTGGGTAATTGGTTTCTAGAAACACGGAGAAGCGGACGCTGAGCTCTCTGCGCAGGTACCGTTTGAAGGACCTAGACTGAGTACCCAGTCACCGGCGGCGTGCGGTGGAGAGTTTGGGCTACGTGGAGCACATGCCCTTCACTGCGCACGCGCAGGGTTCGGGTTATGTTGGGGACAGGGGGTCGTGAACTTCGGTCTCACTTCTGTTTCTGCCTCCAAATTATTGTGTGACCTTGGGCATGTCACCACCGGGAATACATGGACGGATTGCGGTCCATCTAAGTATCAAAGCATTTAACCAAGCCAAAACAAAGGTTATTTAAATTTCAGCTGGATACAGCCTAGCGTGCCCTCCTTTGTTGAGAGGAAGGAATTGACGAATGTCAGGCGTTTGGGACACAGCCTCTATCTGTAAGCTAAGTAGAGGATCAAAATAGAAAATCAGTGACTAGGTCACCTTGAGCTTACTTACTACGCTATCCATGTGGCACTTAGAGTCATTTTTAATGCAGTAGAGTCCAGCCAGGGCCTGAGGCCACTGGGGGAGGAGGGGGGTTGCAGGAGGGGAAGGCTGGCCTCCAGAGCGGCAGCTGGGCTGAAACAACTCTCCCCGACTCCCCAGTCATTAAGGGGACCAAAGGTAGCAAAGGTGCTGTGGTCAGTGAGGCCCTGAAAGACCCAGACGTGTGCACAGACCCCGTACAACTCACCACCCACGCCATGGGCGTCAATATCTACAAGGAGGGCCAGGACGTGGTCCTGAAGCCAGACCCAGAGTACCCTGAATGGTGAGTGGGCCAGGCTGAAGAGCTGGGAGGGGGAGTGACTGGGGATGAGGTGAGCCCTGGGTGACCAAGTCCACGGTTTAAGGAAGGCTTCCCAGGGGACGTGATGCGTGAGTCAAGACCAGAGTGTGTGGAAGGAGCTTCAGAGGCTGAGGGAACAGCCAATGGAAAGGCCCTGGGGCAGGACCGCACAGTGTGTCAGTGGAGTGGCAGGGAGAGGTGACTGAGAGTCGGGGCAAACGGGGCCAGGAGGCCCAGAGCTCAGCACTCACAGGCCCTGGGGGGCTGCAGGGGGGTTTCACTCTTATCCCTGAGAGTAGTGGCAGGATATGGAAGCCATTGACACGTGCTGATCCTTAAAGCTTGGGAGGGTTCTGAAAGGCTGACTGAGTGGGTGGGGAGGTGGTGAAGGCAGATAGCTGAACACAGACAGTGCCAGGGGCGGGAGAAGGCTTGTGTGCCCACCTCAGATCCCAGTTCACTGGGAGAGTACCGTGCCCTTTTCCCACAGGAACCGGTTTGGGTGGAGGGAGCAGGGACCTAGTTGTGCTACCACCACTGCCTAAGGTGCCTGGGGTGGGGTTGGGGGCAGGTGCTGTGTGCAGCCTGATTCCTGCCCACGCCCTATTAGGCTGTTCCAGATGAACGTGGGCCCCCCTAAGAAGCTGGAGGAGCTGGACCCTGAGACCCGAGAGTACTGGCGACTTCTACGGAAACAGAACATCTGGCGCCACAACCGGCTGAGCAAGAACCAGAAGTTCTAGTCGGGGAGGGACCTGAGCCCCATGACGCACCAAGGGTCTATCCAGACCCCCAAGGAGGACCCAGGAGGGCACAGCACCTCCGCCATCCCGTCTCCACAGACACCTTTTATTTTCCCGGAGGAAGTAGGCTTTTCTGAGAACAGAGGAAGTCCCCTCACCTGGGTTCCCATGTGGCCCCCACGGTGAGGCTGGACCAGGCTGCTGGGGGCCAATAAAGACCGCTTGGGGCCGTCCTTGGCAGGCCCGGATGCTGACGGTCGCTGTCTGCTGTCGAGGCCAGGAGGGAGGCGAGGTGGGGAGGCAGGCGTCTCAGACCCCGGGGTTGTGTTCGCAGGCCCATCCTGCAGGCCCATCTGCATCTCCAGGCCTCACTGGGTTTCTTGCCCTGATTCACACGATTCCTGGCACTGCTCAAGAGGCCCCAACTGTAGTCCTTGAAGGGAAGGCTTTTCTAGCCAAGCCTCTTGGTCACAAGAGACTCAGACCTGACCCAAGCTGTCCAAAGCAGAGGAGCTTCAGGAATTGCCCAGGGTTAGGCTCGAACTTCAGGTTGGCTGGATCCAGGGGCTTCCATCAGCTTTGTGGCTCTCGGCATCCCTGAGTCCTTTGAACCCTCAGTGGGTAGTTCTCTGGGGCAAGAATGGCTCCAGGACTCCTGGCTGACACGCCCCCATCCCAGCTCAGCAAGCCCAGCCAGAGGAAAGGGACTTCTCCTTACCAAGGTCATAGGTGTCATCTTCACTGGCCAATACCTTGAGCCCAGGGACTTGGGGCTGCTGACCATCCTCCTGTCCACCTCACGGGTGCATGGGTCTCACCCGCCCCCACCCCTGCCCCCACTGCACCAGGAAATGCATCCGGAGTCTGCACTGAGCACCATGAACCTGACCCCCAGCTCCCAGCAGTCCTAACTCCTACCCAAGCCTGGCTGTCAGGGAGGGGTGGCTGGGCTGGGTCCCAGGGCCCAGGCCAGAGCCCACAGACTTGGAGGAGGCTTGGAGGCAGGGCCCCAGTGCAGGAGCCCTGCCCTCTCCCTGGTAGGCACCTGCAGGGGTGCTGGCACCACCTGGCGGGCTGGTCAGGGGTGGCACTGCCCTTCCAGACCCCTGTCTTCGGAGCTGGACGGGCACGGCGGGGGAACCCATGGCTAATTCTGCAAGTGCCGGGAAAATGAGAGGCCTCAGCCGCCTAGGACTCTGCCAAGCGGATTACTGCGTGCCTGCCCTCCCTGGTGGCGGGCCCTGAGTGGGCAGAGAGTCCCAGCCCTCCTGGTATGCATGGCCTGTGCTAAAGGTACCTGCTCCAGTGCCTCCAGCGCCTGTACTGACGACCGTCTCAGACAGCCGGCTGCACGGCCTCCCTGACACCCCCAAACAAGTCCCAGGCTGGGAGCCAGGACACCTGCAGCCCAGCCCTCCTGGGCCCTGGCTCTCTAGGCCAGGAATACCTCCTCCTGTCTTCAGCACATACCTTGGGGATTAGCAACGCCATGAAGAGGAGGGATGCTGCTTTTCAAAAAGCACCCTCCGGGGGTGGTGGGGAGAGCAGGCCCAGGAGAGAGGTGACCGTCTCTCAGATAGGGAATCCCATCAGTGTTTCCCATACAGTGATATAACACAGGCATTTTTAAACCCTTTTAACATCAACAGAAAAGGTTGGTATTAAAATATGAATAAATATTTTAAGACAGACATTTTAAAATTTCTTATCAAAACATTGCTGTTAAAATTGACATTAAATCTTAAAGAGGGTAAAAGGGGCATTACGATTGGCAGGCATAGGGTGGGGGGGCCCGGGGGGGACTGTACAGCTCAGAGAAGACAAGTAGTGATTCTCATCTCACTACACTGATGGACAGTGACTGTAATAGGGTTGGTGGGGGGGACCTGATGAAGGGGGTAGTTTAATCATCACAATATTGCTCATGTAATTGTAGGTTAATGATACTAAAATAAAATAAATTTAAAAAAAACTTAATTATAATTGTATTTGACTTTTTTTTTTCAAAGCAGGACCCCAAATGGAATATACGTTTAGCTTTTGCTGGTGTGTAAAGTCGTTTCTACAAACAGAAACACACCTAATGCCAAGAAGGGCTTTTCCTCTGGGGTCGGGGTAAAGCTCCCTGTACTGCTCTCTGCTTCCGTCTGGGCGCAGGTGGGGCTTCTAGAACTGTGAGAAGGTGGCTGGCTTTGGAGGAATAAGAACACGTGGGCCCTGCGGGGAAAGCTTCCTCTCATCAGCAGCTGCCCCCTCTGATGTCATCAGATGCGCCTCTCCGCCCATGGGGGGCTCTTACCTTCTGGTGCTTGGCCCCCAGATGTGGGCAGCGAAGGAGTCGGCCCCGGTGCAGGACACAGCACACAGGCTGCAGTGCAGCCGTGCCTGCCCCCCACGAGGGCTGACATCAGGCTGGACGCGCATCTTCTGAGCCGCCTCCTTCTTTTGGTGTCTCTGTCCATCCAGGTGCTTGTGGAAGGCCTGCCGGCAGACAGCAAGAGTGGCCTGAGGGGTGTGGGTGCCCCCCACCCTGCTCCATTCCCCGGCCTCTGAGAGGTTCGTGTGCTGCTTCATTAACGCCTCCACCATCAACAGACTCAGAAGCTTGGGCTAAACGACCTAAGCTGCCTTTTTCTTTTTCTTTTCTTCTAAAAAGCAGTGGGCATCTTAACCACGTATCTTCAAAGGGTCACACATTTAGTTTCCAGGGCCGCTGTGAAGGAAAAGGTTGGCTTTTCAGAACGTGACCCCAGAAACCAAGCAGACGTGCACCCCTAGAATGACACGGGGCGCCCTTCCTCACTGGATGCTGCTCATAAACAGGCCTCCACGCGGGACAGGCTACGTGAGCCACAGACGGCCCACTCCGCATGACTGCACCCAGAACCCCTGCCGGCGTCGGCATGTGACTGAGCTCCTTCACAGCGTCCCGACTCACCTCTGGGAGCTGGTGAGAAGAGGCAAGCTGCAGGAAACACACGCAAAGCAGGCCTGCTAAGCTGATGCCCTGACCATGCCAAGAGTCCTCCTTCCGCAGAATGAAATTACATAAGGAACTGGGGTCGCCAGGTCTGGGAGTGGGTGGGAGGGGGACTCTCTGGAACTTAGCAATCTTGTGAACAGTTTACCAAACAGAATCACACACGAACGTAAACACATGCATGTGTACACACATACACACAGTAAAGGCCTATGAGGCATAGGAAAGCCTGGGAAGATACCCACCAAGATGCTAAGGGTAAGCTACTGCAGGGAGGAGAGGTCACAGGGGTGCCCGCCTGCTTTTGCACACTTGGTGCTAGTTAACCACATGGCTTTGACAAACCTGGCTCTTTTTTTTTTTTTAATTAATTAATTTTTTTTACAATTTATTTTATTTTAGTATCATTAACCTACAATTACATGAGCAATATTGTGATGATTAAACTACCCCCTTCATCAGGTCCCCCCCACCAACCCTATTACAGTCACTGTCCATCAGTGTAGTGAGATGAGAATCACTACTTGTCTTCTCTGAGCTGTACAGCCCTCCCCGTGCCCCCCCACCCTATGTCTGCCAATCGTAACGCCCCTTTTACCCTCTTATCCCTCCCTTCCCACCCACCCTCCCCAGTCCCTTTCCCTATGGTAACTGTTAGTCCATTCTTGGGTTCTGTGAGTCTGCTGCTGTTTTGTTTCTTCATTTTTTTTTTTCTTTGTTCTTATACTCCACATATGAGTGAGATCATTTGGTACTTGTCTTTTTCGGCCTGGCTTATTTCACTGAGCATAATACCCTCCAGCTCCATCCATGTTGTTGCAAATGGTAGGATTTGTTTTCTTCTTATGGCTGCGTAATATTCCATTGTGTATATGTACCACATCTTCTTTATCCATTCATCTACTGATGGGCACTTAGGTTGCTTCCATTTCTTGGCTATTGTAAATAGTGCTGCGATAAACATAGGGGTGCATCTGTCTTTCTCAAACTGGGCTGCTGCATTCTTGGGGTAAATTCCTAGGAGTGGGATTCCTGGGTCATATGGTATTTCTATTTTGAGTTTTTTGAGGAACCTCCATACTGCTTTCCACAATGGTTGAACTAATTTGCATTCCCACTAGCAATGTAGGAGGGTTCCCCTCTCTCCACATCCTCCCCAACATTTGTTGTTGTTTGTGTTTTGGATGTTGGCCATCCTCACTGGTGTGAGGTGATATCTCATTGTGGTTTTAATGTGCATTTCTCTGATGATTAGCGATGTGGAGCATCTTTTCATGTGCCTGTTGGCCATCTGAATTTCTTCTTTAGAGAAGTGTCTATTCATGTCCTCTGCCCATTTATTAATTGGAGTATTTGCTTTTTGTTTGTTGAGGTGCATGAGTTCTTTATATATTTTGGATGTCAACCCCTTATCAGATACATCATTTATGAATATATTTTCCCATACTGTAGGATGTCTTTTTGTTCTACTGATGGTGTCCTTTGCTGTACAGAAGATTTTCAGCTTGATATAGTCCCACTTGTTCATTTTTGCTTTTGTTTCCCTTGCCTGGGGGGATATGTTCATGAAGAAGTCGCTCATGTTTATGTCC
>JAQQAC010008289.1:0-22525 GCA_029783875.1 Phataginus tricuspis | reverse complement strand
AGGACAGGTACCTCTGAGGCCTCCTCTCTCACATCCTCAAATCCCTGGATGGGTGTCCTTCCTCGCGCCAGCCCCTAGTGCTTCCATCACCGTGGCATAATTCGTCCTGACAGCCGGGCCAGTCCCAGCTCTGTCTTTCTCACATTCATCCTGGCTATTCTGGTGAATTCATTCTTCAGTAGGAATTTCAGAAACTTGTCAAGTTCTGAGAAAATGACCATGTGTGTTGTTGGGGGCTGACTGGCTTTGCCACTTTGTCTGTTGAGTGTTGGGACCATGAGCTTCTCCCCATTGGTGACAGCCTCCTGCCCGTCCTTCGGGATGATGTGTGGTCCCTGGGATGGTCCTGCCGGTGTGTGTGGAGTGTAGCTCCAGGGTCCTGAGCGTGCGCAGCTGCTGAGAGCAGGGCCTCCCCTGAGGCCTGCTGCCGCATTACTCCTGCTGTGTGACGCTCTCAGGTCGGGCTGTTATTAGATGCTCTCACTTGTTCTAATAGTTTTTCAGTAGATTCTCCTGGGTTTTCTAGGTAAATGGTCATGGCAGCTGCAAGCAATCAGAGCTCATTTCTTCCTGCGCAGTGTTCTCTGCTCCTCTTCTAAGTGCCCCGGCAGCACTCCCAAGCTGGCTGGGGGTGGAGTGCTCCCGGCTGGGGCAGGGACGGCCCCACTATAGCACCATGGGGACAGTGTTTGCCTACGTTTCTGGGAGGTTCCTTTTGTTGCTGCTAAGCAAATTACAGAAGTTTCCTCCATATCTAACTTAACAGTGGATTTTGAATCTTAAATGTCTTTTTTGTATCTACTAACACGATCATATGGATTTTCTCCTTGAACTTAGTGTGAAGAGGTATTTTGCTTTTTTTATATAAATCATATTCAATGTTGGTGGTGCAGGGTTGTTTTAGTAACTGTGGATTCCATTTGCTGACGGTTCATTTAGGATTTGGAGTCATAAAGGGGGTTTCCTGCGACTGCACTGCTCCCATCCACATCTGGGTTTGGTGGGATTAGGCCAGCCTTAGAAAATGAGCAGAGTAGCTTCCATTTCTTTCCGTGCTTTTGGTTTGACTGAGAACCTGACTTTAAAACCATTAGGGCCTGGGGACTTTCTTGGGAGAAGCATGTCCTTGACCACTTTACCTCCTTTGGTCCTGCTGACTGACTCTGACTGCTGAGAGGGTAGACATGGGGTGGACAGAAAAGAGGAAATCCCTGGCCCTCCAGGCTCTCCTCGGCTACCCAGAGGCAGCTCACCCTGGTGGCAAATGGGATGGCGTCAGCGTTAAGCCAACCTGGCTTCCCACCCTGTGGACCTCATCTTACCCAGTGGGACCCCAGTGGAGCCTTAGGCTCTGTGCGCCCACAGATCCCCATCTGAACTAAGGGGTAGTGAGTCCTGGCTCCATGCAGTTTGTTCTCGGGATTCTGCACCATCACCCTGCATGCACCGTGCCTGGCACACAGCTGGCGCTCTGCACTGCTGCCGAGACCCTTCCTCCCGTGGGGGCAGGGGGGCAGGGCATATGACTGTGTGCACCCAGAACCACTGAGGCGGGCTTCCCATCATGTGTGCCAGGACCTCCTTTCTCATCCTTGGCTTCTCTGGCTGGATCCCATAGGTCAGCATCCCAGATGTGAGTTCCCCAAAGGGGCCTCCAGTTACTTCAAGAAGTCATGATGGGGGTGCTGGCCATCCCAGAAACCTGGCGCTTGGGGTCAGAGCCCTTGCCTGCTGGAACTCAGCCACATGGCTGGCTAACCCGCCCAGAATTTAAAACTGATGTCAACTAAGCACTGACGTGCCAGATACCACGCTGAACGCTTCCCACTCACGGCCTTGTTACATCTTCAAAACCACCCCACGGATGGAAGGCAACAGGGGATTTGCTTACAGATCAGGAAACTGAGGCTCAGAGAGGTGGAATGACTTCCTTCCCCGGGCTGCCTGGCAGGGACAGAGGGTGGGACTAAGCCACTCTCGAATCATCAGGACCCTTGGCGGCTCCCTGGACACTAGCTAGCGGGTTTGGCCCTGAGAGTCTACACGAGGAATGAGGAAAGGGGGCCCCCCCAGCCATGAGTGCCTGGGAGGGGGCTCTCTGCACAGATCAGGCTCCACACCTCGTCCTGAGGGTGAGTGAGGGCCGGGGAGGGGGACGCTTGTCTGAAGCCACCAAGCCCCTGACTTCTTGTAGAATCAGCAGTCCTTCAGTGCGGCCATCACACAGAAGGTGGAAAGATAATGAGCGTGGTCTCCAGGGTCCCAGACTTCCTGGGTCAGGCGGAGAGGAGGGAGTAGCACGCGGGGCAAACTGAGAAGCTGGGTCATGTTCTCACCCCACCTGAGCACCTCAGTGTCTGTGGGGATGGGACGCCCCTCTCCTGTGTGCCCCAGAACTCTCAGTGACATGCTTTCTGGCTGGAGCGGATGTCTCAAGCAGACCCCGACAACTCGGGGAGCAGCTGCTCAGCCACGTCCCTCCTACAATGGGCACTTTTCCAGGAGACCCCTGGCCCTCGGCCAGCACGAAAAGTATCAGGTCCCTGTGGGTTTTTGGCTCCCCAGGGGGCAGAGCAGGAGACGACCAAGATGCCAGGGGTCTGCAGGCCTCCGCTGACCACCCTCTGATCACTCAAGTGTCTGGTGTCACGGCCGCTCTGTGAGGCGAGGGGCAGCCCACCTTTGTCGCCCTCCCTAGGCCACATCTGGGGTGAGGGCCAGGCCCCCCGACTCCCCTTCCCTCCCCAGAGTCCCCCTCATGCAGGCCGAGGCCCCATCCTCTGAGCTCTTCCACAGGCCCTGCCAAGCCTAGGTCAGGAGGCAGGGAGAAGAAACCCAAAATGAGGCAGGGGTCAGAGGCAGCCATGCCTGGGGAGCCGGCAGTGTATTGCGGTTCTGCCTTGAAAAGAGGCTTCCAGCAAAAGGATAGAAACAAAGAAAACACAGCCCCCAGCCTCTGGCCATGTGGTTCCCCGCCTGCCCCCACCTCCCCATGGCCCAGCCAGATTGTGACTAAGGAAAAACGTGTAGCTACGCTGATGCAATTAGGAAAATGTTATTTTTCAAGGGCTGCCCCATCCCGCAGTTGACCCTGGGATCCAGGACACAGCATGCAGGCGTGTCGGGCCCGCACCTGCAACTCGCAGCTTCAGCCTGGGCTGGTCCTTGAGCAGCTCCTCACAGCTGTAGGAGGGGTGCCAGCACCTGCCTTTGGCTTGTCCCAGGGGTAGGGACCATGGGATGAGGCCCTGGTGTAGGCTCAGGGAACATGCCTGCCCTTCCGGCTTGAGGAGGGACGGGAGGGCTTCATAGCGCATGTCTGCCTGCGTGGACCTCCTGCTCCAGGTGAGTGGCCCTCCACTCCCAGCCTCTGGGTATAGCCAGTCCTGGGTTTTCCAGTACCGGTTGCTGAGTGTGGTCAGCAGCCTCCCGCACCTGCCTGGAGGCTGAGCCAGGCTCCGCCACCCTCCTGAGGTCCTCCTGCCAGTCTGGCCTTCATCAGGGGATGGGCGGATGGGGTGGAAACTGCTTCGCCCATGCCCATTCTGCCTCTCTGAGCAGCCCACGTGGGACCCAGGAGGCCCATGTTGAGTCCACCCACACTGATCACAGCTGACATGCTGCCCTCCTGGGCTCTTGGCTCTTAAAGGAACCAGGTGAGGGCAAAGCTCAGCCCAGTGGGCAGAGGCTGTGAGGGGAAAGTCCTGCTCCATGCAGGCATCCCACCATGGGCTCTCTGAGGGGCAGCACCAAGGTGGGGCCTGGGGCTGGGCTCCTGTGGAAGGTCAGGTGATGCCAGAGGACCAGGAGTCCAGGGTGCAGGTTGGAGTCAGGAGCCCTGGGGTCTGACCCAAGTCCTCCACTTGAGCCAATGGCCTGGACCTCTGCTTGCCCAGCTGTACCGTGGGGATGAGTGTCCCCAACGCATGCAAGGGGTCACCAGGGCGCCTCTGAATCAGAGGGTGGAGGGCTGGGGTGGGAGTTCAGGAACTGGGGAGGCTCTGGGAGCCCCCGCCCCCACCTGCAGCTTGTGGGTGATTGCAGCCAAAAACACTTCAGTGTGGGGTTGGGGTCAGGAGAGGTGCAGGAGCCCCTGAGGACGAATGCTTGGCCCCAAGGGTCTACAGACCACCAAGGACTCTTCCAGCTCACCTGGTCTGGCCCCACGCCCTGCTCCACAACTGCCAGGTCCTTTTCACTCAGTGATTGGAGTGAGGGTCTCTGTGAGCCCAAGTCCTGGTGACACTGGGTCCCAGAGGGGTCTTGCCTGCACCCCGGCACTCCCTCCCAGGTTCTGATCTGACCTGAGCTGAGCGGAGGCCTTGGATGGTGGTAGGTGCTCTGGACCCTAAAGAAGGCTGAGCCTCGGTGGAGGCTGAGGGAGGTGGAGCTGGGAGGGCTCGCAGGGCCCTCAGGAGAACCGGGGTGGTGTCAGTGCCTGCCCCCGAGTAGCCAGTGAGAAACCTCCCCTGTGCCCTGGAGGTGCTTTGGAGTGAGCCCGGCTGCCAGGAAGCCCCCGATGTGGGGGGCTGGCCGGGGCCGCGAGGGCCGCGTCCGGGCGTACGGGGCAGGAGCGCAGGAGGCGCGGGGCAGACGGGCGACCGGGGCCATGGGGCGGGAGCACGGGGGGCGAGGGCTGACAGGCTCTGGCGTTGCCCGCAGGCAGCCGGGCGTCAGGGACGGCGTGCTCCCGGACCAACCCCCAGCCGCAGGGTGAGCAACCTGGACACGGAGGTGCTGCCCTTGCCGCCGCGGTACCGCTTCCGAGACCTGCTGCTGGGCGACCAGGCCTTCGCCAGCGAGGACAGGTAGGGCTGCACTCGGAGCTGTCCGCGTCCGCGGTGCTGAAGGCCGGCCGTCCGCCCGCTGGCGTCCCCGGGGCTGCGAGGGGACGGAGAAGTTCCCGCGCGGGTGTGGGAGGTGGCCCGGAGGCGGGGACACGATGCTCCATGTGGTGGGTCTCCCCAGACCCCGACTCAGAGCCTGGCCTCCCCGAGCCTGCTCCTGGCGCCCGCGCCCCGCTGGCCGCTCTGCTGGTTTAGGGAGTAAGCCAGGGCTGGAAGTGCCGGGTGACGGGCCCCAGTGTCTGGAGGAGGGCTGGCGTCCTCCACACCCGGGCTGTGGTTATTTATTATTAATTGAGAGGTAGTGTCTTTCAAACTCGTGCCGTGGTCACTTACAGAGGGTGACAACAGTCCCTCTCCTCAAATTCTTCTGGGTGGAAAAAAGCAAAATGAACTTGAGCCTTTCCATAAAGGAACGGCAAAATGAGCACATGGGAACTATTCATACGCCGCGGGGCTGGCAGGAAGCTAGGAGAAATGTTGCTTTTCTCTGCTTTTTCCCCAAATAGCTGTCTTGGGTAAACACCCAGCACTTTAGCACTGTCAGCCTATAGGGAGATGCTTTTACGCCAGCAAGTGAAGAAGGCCAAGGGCTCCTGCGGAGCTGGAGCCTGCGGTGCTTTGGGTCGGAAAACTTTCCTTGCAGCGTGTCAGGGGGGTGCTGGGGGCTGTTGGTATCTGCAGGTCTCCTTCCCGACAAGCCCTGGACTGGTGAGTGAATCTGCAGTTTTCCCCAACAGTGCAATTATTCAGGTTAGCACATGAAGTACGTGAGGTTGGAGACTGTCAGGACACAACTGAGCTCTCAGAGCAATTCACTGCTGAAACTGCAGCTGGGGAAAAATTCATGTTTGTGAATACGGTCAGTAGGTAAGGGCTGCCTAAGGAGGTGCTACAGCTTGTGGGAAGTGACTTTAAAATTGCCCTGCCTGCTGGAAACGAATATTCTGCCAGACCGCCACCACATTCACTTGGAGCCTCCAAGTAGATCAGGGAGGAGAGACTGGGCAGCGTCTTCACCCACTTAGAATCAAGGACGCGAGCCTAGCTGAGGAGCTTTCTGAACAAGATGTTGTTTTGTGTTGTGACACACATGCCAGCACCCTGTTAGCCCACACTGTGCCCGTGTCTGGACCCGCCGCCCCCCGCATCCCCCCTGGAGCTGAGTTTAACTCCCACTTGCTTGGAGGTGGACAGGAGGGTCCTGGTGTGGCAAACGTGGCCAGGAGCTTGTGGGAGCTCCTGTTGTCCTGGAACGTGAGGCTGGGCCAGGGGCTTCACTTAGCCGAACCTGTGTGATCAACCTCTTCCTAATCAGCACCAGCCCCTTGGTGCCTACTTGCGTGGCACTTGGCTAATTCTGGAGAACAGCAGCCCCAGAGATTTTCCCAGTGCTGGGCAGGAAACAGTGTCCATCTCCTGAGTGGGCCGGAGGCCTCCAGCTGCCCCACAAATGCCAGTGACTGTGGTGTTGTGACTGGAAAGACATGTCCCTCAGTTTGCAGGTGGCAGAAGTCCTCACCTCCAGGCATAGGGCGGTGTGTGTCTCCCTGCAGGGAACGTTCGCTTCCCTGGGGGAATGGAAAGTGGCACCAAACCCTCCATGGAGCCTGTGGTTTGGGGTTTTTTATTGTGGTAAAGAGCACACAGGGTGAGCTGTATCACTAGTGACACCAGTACACTGACATGTGTGCCAGCACCTCTGTCTAGTTCCAGAGCATTCCATTGCCCCAGGTACAAGAAAACTCCATATCCATTAGCAGTCACTCCCGGCTCCCCGCCCCCAGCCTTAGCTCCTGGGAACCCTGATCTCCATCTGCTCCACTGGCTCTGAGGGAGAATGTCTCCTGTGTGCTAGGCCCAGGGGCCACACGGTTGTGTGCCGATGGTGTTCAGAGGCAGGCTGCAAGTGTGTAGGTGAGTCTGTGCATGTGTGTGTGAATCCTTCAGAGGAAAGGCCCCTGTGGGCCCCAGGCACGGAGACACTGTGCTGGGCCCTGGGAGACACAGTGGGAAGGAAGTGCACTTGGCCCCTGCCAGGCTGTTTGGGAAAGGTCCCTCTTCTCACCCCAGAGGGGAGGCACAGAGCCTGGGTAGAGGGGGCTGGCCAGGGGTCTCACGGGTGGGGGGTGGGGGGCAGGCTACTGGCTCACATGTTTCCGGCCAGCTTCCGGGGGATTCTGTTCCTGCTCCCAGTGTGGACTGGAGGGAATCCTGTGAAGCTCACGCTGCCTGCACGAGGTACAGGAGTGGGCAGCCCCAGGGGACAGGGGGCCTCTCCTCCGATCACTGCCAGTTGCTGTCCACAAGTGCCCAGAGGTGGCTCTGCAGTGCCTGTGGAGGGCCGGTGAGTCCATCCTGGCCCCACTCTTGAGCCCCTCGTGCCCATGGGTCTCCTGGGGCAGGCAGCGCTGGAGACAGATGAGGTTCTTGGGTGTCCTGAGATCACCTGAGCCCCCTGGCTGTACAGACGTGTGGAGGCCCTGGCTGGCCTCTGAGGTGCCACCCCACACTTAGGGGGAAGAGGGAGTGAGGGGACCATTGGAGGTCGTAGAGCCTCAGCGTTCCTCCCTCCCTCAGCCCCGTCCTCCATACCTGGGCCGGTCACTGACTCACAAAGTGGAGGGTGGTGGCAGGCCTCTTTGTGTCTGCAGGGGAGGAGGCCGCTGCCCTGGGGTCATCAGGGAGCAGGCTTTGCGTCTGAGAGCCTGGGTGGCGGCCAGAGGGCCGAGGGGTTTAACCCTGAGATCTGTCTGTCCTCGCTTACCCCAACTGGCCCCTGTGCCCTCAGCAGGTGCTCAGAGAGCTCACGTGGGCTTGCATGTGACCTGGGGCAGTGCCGCAGAGGCCTGGACAGGGGCCCTGGGGGGCGTCCTGAGGCTGCGGGCCAGTGGGCCAGTGTCTGGGATAAAGCGGCACTGCCAAGGGGGTCTCTTGCCTTCCTCTGCCCCACAAAGGGCTGGTAGACCCCAGCACCAGCACAGGGCTGCCTCCCTGCCCCTGCGTATCCTCCACAGTCCTTCCCCCCCCCCACACACACAGTAGGGGCTCTGCTGCTGGCTCCTGGGGGGCTGTGAGCCCGTGTGGGCTTCCTGCCCCCACGGGGAGTAAAGCCACAAGCCATGAGTCACCACAGCCTTGGGGGAGGGAGGGGCTCGGCCCACGTGGGACACAGAGTCTGCGCTGCTGTGGGCTCTCTTGGGGAAACCCGGGGGCGTAGGGGGGGGGCATGTGCGCAGCCGCAGAGCCGCCACATGCACACCTTCCGGGGCCGCTGAGGCCCTGCGGTGACCCTCACTGCTGCCTGCTCAGGGCTCTCAGCAGAAGTGCACTGGACCCTCCAAGGCTGGGGTCTTGGGCCCCTGCCCCATTCTGGACAGCTCACAGCCCTCTGCCCTGGAGCCAAGGAGCAGGTCAAGGAGGCTCTGGCCCTTCCTCATCTCGAGGTGACCCTCCAGGGCACCTGGAAACCTGAGCCTGTGGCCTCTCAGTCCCAGGACTGAGGGGAGAGGGGTCGGAGCGCCCTGCCAGGCTGCGAATCGTCCTTGTGCGGGGCTGAGAGGACCCCCATCCCTGCAAAAGGTGCTGTGGCAGAAGAGGGAAGGGCTCTGCTCATTGTAAGTGTCCCTTGGCTTCGTGGCCTATAACGTGGACACCAGGGGTCAGCACCACCCGCCCCAAGCTCTGAGCAGTGACATACAGGAGACCCCAGGCCGCCTCCAGTGGGCAGAGTTGCAAAATGGCTGGGGTGGGAAGAGCCACAGGTGAGAAGAAAGGGCCTGTCAGGTGGCCACCACCTGGCCTACATGCTAGGGGCCAGCTGCTTTCCACAGCTGCCTGCCCGGCCAGGACCCAACCCCGTGGGGTAGACCAAGCCGTGGCTGGAGGTGACATCAGGGCCCATGCCCTTCCCCTGTGCTGGGCATCTGGTGGAGGACAGGTGGGGGTGAGAAGTATCCAGGGGCTGAGACTCCGGGGACCTGGGAGCAGGAGGGACAGGGAGGCCAGGCTCTGGGGGTCAGCACGCGTGCAGAAGGGCCCCACTGGGCTGTCTGCCTTAGTTCCTCTGATGACAGAGGATGGAATGTGACCTTTCTCTGGAATTGAGCAACACAAATATTGTTTCACACAAGACTAGGCGCAGGGAGGACAGGCAGGCACCCGTTGCCAGGCACTGCAGGGAGCTGTGAGGACAGACCCCACCTGGCAGCCCCACAGGAGCATCTGTTGACAGCCTTGGGGACAAGGGCTTATCCAGCAGGGACCCCTGACCTGGGGTGGGTGCGAGGTCTCTGCAGCACGGGCACCCTTTCCCCTGACCTTCACCCCAGCTGAGCAGAAGCGGACCAGGATTTCCTTGGGACCAGGTATCCTGGGGGCAAATGAGTCTCCTCCCTGGGGTGGAGGCCCACAGGAGGCGGGGGGCCTTTAGGAACAGCCAGCCCTCAGGGCTGCTCCCTCTCTGCAGTTACTGAGCTGGGCTGGGAGGGAGCCGGAGGGTCAGAACCACACCCAGGCGGCCCCTCCTTCCCACGTGGCTCTGTCCCCCTGGTCCGGGCCACGCACGCCCTGTCCCTGCCCCCCACCTCCCTCCCTCAGCTCCTGCCAACCTCCTTGGTGGGGGTGGAAGGGTGGCAGGATTCAGGGGCTGTGGGCACTGGGCTCTGCCCCCCGTACAGGACCCAGAACCTTCCTGAGGGCCAGAGAGGGCAAGCGCTTGCAGGGGTCTGTCAGCTGTCAGGGGTGCTAGAGAGGACTTGGGGGTTTTAGGCGACCTGAGGGCTGTGGGGGGCCGTGTTGGCCTCTGGGCACCCTGACCTTCTGCCTGGCATGTCCCTGTGATAGAGAATCAGGTTGCACAGAAAGGAACAGGCAAGAGGGAGGTGACAGCAGGCCTGGCCCTGGTGCTGAGGGAAATGGTAGGGACAGAGACAGGGAGGGTGCACAGGTCAAGAGTCAGAGGACAGTGGTGATCCGGGGCCCTGGGGGCTGAAGAAGGGGGTGGGGAGCTGCTGTGGGGGTGGTGGTACAGATGGGCAAGGACAGAGGTGTGTCCCCCTGGTGGGGCTGGGGACCCCACAGTTGCCCTGAGCGGAGCCCAGTGGCTGAGCCTTGCGCCTGCAGGTTTCATGCAGACTGGTGGGTCGCAGGAAGACTCTGTCACAGTGAAGGGTGACAAGGGAGGCCAGGATGTGCTGGTGACCTATGCCAACCAGGCTGAGTGGGCTGGCTTTGCCAGGCCCAGGGCCCCTGGGTTCTTCCTGCACAGAGCAGCTGAGCTCAGGCCGCTGGGGCCCTGCCTTCAGCTTTGCACAGGTGACCAGCAGGCAGGTGGGCTGGCGGCTCCACCAGGGCCATCATCGGGGTGGGGCCGGTGGGGTCCCAGCCCTGCTCTGGCTGGCAGCCCGTGTCCTCTGCAAACCCACAGGCCTCAGAGGACACGGCTGGCTGTGGCAAAGGCCATGGACTAGGCTAGTGGGGTTCAGGCCAGGTTGGGGGTCTCCTGCTACCTTCAGCTCCATGCAGAATAGGATTGATGTGCCCCCAAAGGGATGTCACAGGCATCCAGGTGCACACGGATGGAAAGACAAACTCCTCATCTCCCCAAGAGGCCTCTCCTCAGTCCAGAGCAGCCACCTGGTGTTCAGGCCCAACGGGTCCTCCCTGTCGCCCCTCCCCACACACAGTCAGTCGTCCTCTGGACAGCTGCCCATGGCCACACGAGCCTCTCCAATGGGCCCACCATGCTCATAACCCTTCCTTCAGTCCGGCCCCAAATCTATGCTCCCCCAGGACCCAGGTGCCTGTCGCCCCCCCCCCAGGTGTCCTGTGGCCTCTGGCCAGGGCATGCCATCTTAGTGGCTTCTGGCTTTAAACCATTTGCTTTAAGGTGTCCAGAGAGATTCAAATTTGTGTTGGGATTTTTCCAGTCACTTCTGGGTCTCGGGCCATTTGCCTTCATCTCCCCAACTCCACCCGGGGGCTGGGGCCATACCTTCCTCCCAGCCCATCCTCCCCCCACGTGGGTTCTCCAGGGGCTTGGGTCGCCCTCCCGGGAGGCCAGGAGCAGGCAGGATGAGGACGAGGGCACCTGGGTGGGATGGGGGGGCAGTGGTCGGGGGTGCAGGAGCACCCGAGCGCGGTGGCTCCCAGACTGGCCTGGGGGCGCCGAGGTGGGTCCGCCAGGCTCCCGAGCCTGTGTCTGTGCTGGCGGGATGGGCGTGCTGCTCAGGCCTCTGGGAGGTGGGGGCATGTCATTTCATGTGCGCGCATTTACATGATGAGACATGGGCCCTGGCCTCCCGCACACACCCAGGGCCACTCGGGGAGCCCCTGAGCTGGCAGACCCCTGGGCTCATGCAGCCCAGCACATCTCTGCCTCTAAGCCTACATCCTGGAGACTCGTGTGCATGTCTCAAAGTTGAATTCCTCCCAGATTAGCACAAAGCAAAACACCACGCCCAGTGCGAGGGCACCAGTGTCCTTCCATGTCACAGAACCACGGCCTCGTCTGTGTGGAGTGAGAGTGGGAGGTGGCGGCGTTCAGGCTCCGTCTCTGTCAGCGTGGGCTGCATAACAAACAGCACAGGGCCAGGCGGCTCAGACACTTACTTCCCACATTCTGGAGGCTGCACATCTGGGATCAGGGTGCCGGGCCGGTGGGATCACCAGAAACTCCCTGGCACTCCTGGGAGACCGCAGCCCTGCCCACAGCTTGATCTGGGACTTCTGGCTTCAGAACTGGGAGAGAATAAAGTTCTACTGTTTTAAGGCCCTCAGTTTGTGGCATTTTGTTATGGTGGCCCCAGGACATGGACGCCTACCTCCACAAGAGGGTGAAAATGGGGTGTGGGGTGGCCTCAAGAAGGTGGGGATGCAGAGATCCAGCACCTGCCCCTTCTCTGTCCTCAAGGGTTTCAGCGTGGTGTTGTGGGGAGCTGGTCTGCAGGGTGGCCGCTGCCCGGTCAGGTGGGACCCTCAGCAGGCTACGGTTGGACAGAATCTGGGAATAACGTGGTCTGGTCCTTCTGCTGGGCTCTTTTCCGGGGCAGGTCATAAATTGATTGAAAATATACTCGAAAGCGGAAATGCCGGGAGAGGCCGCTCTCCCACCCAGCCACAGAGCCCCGAGTCTGGGAGCCGGTGCCTCCCCCCGCCGGCTGCTTGGGACAATGAGCTCCAGAGGAGGGGCTGAGGAAGCCTCGCACCCTTCATGGCCTTGACCCTCACAAGAGCCCAGGAAGGCACTGCCCTGCAGGCAGGGAGCATGGCTGCAGTAGGGCCACTTTCCTGTGAGCCCCCAGGGCAGCCGTGGGGGGAGAGGCCTGCGAGGGGGGCAGAGGAGGAGCTGGGAAGGTGTCTGGGCTGGAGGGCCTAGCCCAGAGCAGGTGTGCCAGGGGAGGCTGAGGGCATGGCGTGGTGGGACGTCCGGCTCCTCTCCACAGCAATGGGGTGGGCAGGGGCAGCCCCCCAGCCTGGCAAGGCCCCAGCCAGGCCCAGCATCTCAGTCCCTTCTGGAAGCTGAGCTGGCCACACCCTTGTGCCTGGACCAGGGAGGCTCAAATCCAGGCCCCTTCTCTCCCCCGTGCCCCCTTCCAACATTCCAAGCCTCAGTGGGCCCCCCAGCAAGTGCCCACCTGGGGGCTTCAGAAGGCATAGTGAGGTCACCTTTGGAGGGAGAAGAGCTTCTCTCACCTGGCCCCTCCCTGGTGAGCCTCAGACCCTGCAAAGGCCTGCCTGCACCATTCCCCCACCTAGCTGGTTCTCTCACTCTCTGTCTCTCTGTGTCTCTGTCTCTCTGTGTCTCTGTCTCTCTGTGTCTCTGTCCCTCCCTCCTCTCTGGTCTCTGTGAAACCAAAAAACAGTGGGTTTTCCCATTGTTCCAGGGCACCCTCCAGAGCGATTGAGCAGTGCCCAAAGGGACCAGGCGGCTGGGAGAGGGACCCCAGCTCTGTGTCCCCTTCCAGAGGGGAGGGCGTCCAAGGACCCCAGCTGTGCCTGGTGGGGACTACGTGCCCTTGCAGGGAGGCAGGGTGTCACAGTACAGCCAGGCCGGCCCCCCACCCACCCAGGAGCGCCCTGCGGCGTGGTCACTGGGATTCAGAATGGCTCCTCACGGACATGGCCTCAAGACCCCCACCCTGATCCCCGAGACTGTGACTATAGGCTGCCTCACACAGTCGGGGGCTGAGCCCACCCTGACCCCCGGGACCTCAGCCTCTGACCTTGAGAATAGGGTCTTCACAGGTAACCCAGCAAACGTGTGGTCACTAGCGTGGGCCCCATGCCAATACGACTGGTATCCTTGCCAAAAGTGGAACTCGGAGGCAGACAGGCAAGAGGGAAGACGTCCATCTACAAGCCCAGGAGAGAGGCCCAGAACAGACCCTCCCCACAGCTCAGTTGGACCAGCCCTGCTGACACGTCGATGTCGGATGCTGGCCCCAGAACTGTGAGATGACGCACTGCTGTTGTTCGGGACGCCCAGGCTGGGGCGCTGTGCTGCAGCTCTTGGAAACTGATACACGTGGCAAAGGGGGGTTGGCATTATAGTTAAGGTTACTAATCAGTTGACTTTAAGTTAATCAAACAATTATCCAAGTGGGCCCAAGTCAATCATATGAGCCCTTTGAAAGCAGAGCATTTTCTTCGGCTAGAAGCAGAAGAAGGGACTTGACACCATTGCTGGCCTTAAACATGGAGGGGCCACATGCCAAGGACTGGGACAGCCTTCAGGAACTGAGCAGTGGACAGCCAGCAAGAAAGGGGTCCTCAGCCCTATGGCCACCAGGAACTGAATCCTTCTGACAACTGGAGTGTATTCTTCCCCAGAGCCCTGCCCTGCCAAGACTGACTTCAGCTTTGTGAGATGCCAGGCAGGAAATCTGGTTAAGCCCTGCCCAGACCCAGCCTGCAGCAGCGTGAGGTGTTACATGCAGGCTGTGAAGCGTGGTGACTTGTCATGCGGTGCTGCGAGCTGATACACCAGGCCTCTAGTCCTGCAGAGCGAGCTGCCACCCGCCTGTCTGGACTCCTCTGCCTCCAGTATTCCTCGTCCACTGTCCACTGGCTGTTAGGTATGAGGGCCTGGGGGCCAAACTTGAGTGATTTAGGCAAGAGAATGTTCAAGTGCCATTGTAGTCTCCATGGGGCCTCACTCCCAGACTGTCTCCCCATTGGAGATGGGCAGATGGACACCTGGGCTGGCGCACTGGGCAGTCAGGCTCTACCTTGCACCCCAAGGGACCTGTCCCCTATGGACATCAGCTCCCATCTAAGGAGTGCATGCACCCCTGTGGTGGACCCCAGGGGCATGCAGGGACCTGCAGACACGATGAAGTGAAGGACTCTGAGATGGGGTGACCCTGGCTTGTGTGTGTGGGCCCGGGTCATCACAGGGTGCCCAGAGCAGGGACGCAGGAGGGCCGGAGTCAGAGGAGGGGAGGGTGGCCAGGGGAAGGGGCCTGAGCCCTGGGACATGGAGCCTCTGGAAGCTGGAAGGGCGGGGGAGGCTCTGCCCTGGAGCCCCCTGGGGAAGCGCCTGCACACATGGAGTGCAGGACTCTGACCTCCACAGCCACGGGCACCTTCCTGCTGTTGTAAGGCGCCAAACGTGTGCTGACTGTTACGGGAGGAGACTCACGCGTTTCTATCACCGTCTTGCAAATGAGTTTCAGCCCAGGCAGATTCACTATAGATTCACTGTGACCAAAGAAATTTACAGCAAAGGGTTCTTGGGGTGAAAAGGTTATACCCAACTTTATTTCCAGGTGGCAGGTCAGCCACTAAAATCCTGTTCACTCAGAGTCTGTGTTATCACTGCTGCTTCGGATGCAGCAAGCCGGTCTCTGCCTCTGGGCCCCTCTGCACAGCCGTCCTCTGGGCCTCTCTGAACAGCCATCCCACACAGCCGTCCTCTGGGCCTCTGTCCTCGGCGCTGCCACCACTCCAGCCTCCGCTCCGCTCCCCTGCAGCCTTGCAGCCCTGCCACCCCATCTCGAGCACTGGGCGGAACTCTTCATATTAACACAATAATGGCTTATTGCCTAAAGGTATGGAAGCGGCCGCATAGTAACAGGCCAGTCACATCATCAGGTGGTTTAAGTGCAGCGAGGATCCTGGCCATAGGAACCCCACTTTACCCACACCATCCCTTCTGAAGCCCAGTTGTTCCTACTTGGGCCAGTGGGAGCCCTCCCAGCTGGGTTCTGTACCCTTTTCCTCAATTTCTAGTGTGGAAAAATACACGTGACATAAAATTTACCATCTTAATTGTTTTTACATCACAGCTCACGGACATAAGCACATTCACATGTGCAGCTTTCCCACATCATCCCCAGAGCGCTCTCCACCTTGTAGAACAGAGACTGTCCCCGTTAAACACTCACGCCCCTGCCCCTCCCCCACCTCCTATTTCTGTCTTCAAGGACTGACTCCTCTAGGGACCTCCCAGGAGCCGCCTCCCCCAGATGTGTCCCGTGTCTGGCACGTCCTCAGGGTCCCCCCCTGCTGGAGCGTGTGGGCATTTCCTCCCTGGGTCAGGCCGAGTAGATTCCACCGTGGGCAGGGACTGCAGTTTGCTCATCCATCATCCGTGATGGACTCGGGGGCCGCTCCCACATCCCGGCTGCTGTGAGGAGCGCGGCCGTGAACCTGGGTGCAGGACCATCTCTTTGAGTCCCTGCCTCCAGTTCTCTGGGAGGATCCCAGACGAGGATGTGCTGGGTCACGTGGTAATTGTTTAGTCTTGGGGAAACCGAGGCTGTGCTCCACAGCGGCTGCACCACTTTCCATCCCCCTGGGGCGCACGAGGGCTCCTTCCTCCCTGCATCTTGGCCAGCACGTGTTGATTTCTGTGTGTCAGAGCAGCCCTCCTAAGGCCTAACCAGAGGGAGGCGGTCTCACGGTGGGCTTGGTTTGCATTTCCCTGACCAGTGGTGTGGGCATCTTCCTGTGGGCCTGTTTGCCCTGGCAGCAGCCTGGGGGGGACTTGCTTTGATCCGAGGGACAGCCCAGGCGCCTCCCCAGCTGGGGCACGGCCATCAGGATGCATTCTTATTCACCTCTCCCGCCGTGGGGCCGCAGGGGAGGATTCCCAGGACCCACAGGGGCACCAGTTTGGCTTCAGGGGGTGGGATCAGGGCAGGCATGGCCCTGCCCAGTGCCTCTCCACAGTTTCCTCTGGACCTGATTTTGGGGATTCTGTGATGCTAGCCGCACCCCTCTCCCTGCTGGCTTCTGAGTCACGCCTCACTGCTTTACGCCCATGTCCCTGGGCACGGAGGCTCTGGCGGCAGCCTTCAACCTGCCCTCACACCTGTGGGTGTCACCCCGCCAGCCCTGCAGTCCTCACGTGCTCCTGGGTCCCTCTCCAGCCCAGCCACCCCAGAGCACAGGGCATTCTCTGAAATGCCAGGCAGGGATGCTCAGCCAGCGCAGACGTGGTCTGGGAGGCACCGTGACAATGTCCAAAATGGAGCTGGCCACCCCCTGCTCCTCCTGTGTTCTCCGCCATGTCCTTCCCTTGAGTGACCGACCACTCAGTCCTCCAGCAAGCCTGGCTACCTCCAGCCCCGCCTCCTCCCTCTGCCAGCCACAGTCCCACTCCACACACAGAAGATGCAGAAGGATGGCCCCACGCCCCCCACGGGTCCTGCTGCTCTGGGTGGGGATGAAGCCATGTTCGTAGGAGGCATAAGGAAAGGGTGGTCATCACCTTTACCTGCCCCCACGTGCTGTGAGGCTTGGGCTGGAGGCTGTCTGACCCCCATGGGAGCAGGCAGGGCTTCTACACATCGGGGCCTGGAGCCCGTCTGGCCTGCCTGCTGCCCGCTCCTCATGGCATCCAGGACCGGGGGAGGAGGAGGAGGGTGTCTCTCTTCCCCACACAGAGAACATGCCACTTGACTTTCTATGACAAGGGGATGATGGTTTTGAAAACAAACCAAACTCTACGTAAGTGGTGCAGCAGCCAGCTGAAGAGGCCCCCTTGCCCCACCCAGACGGGACCACTGCTAGCAGCTGGCAGGTGGTCATTCTCTGCACATCAGGCGAGAATGTCTTTTAGATCCCATTGGACGCAGCATCGGCCATCCCGCCCTTGTCACCTGACTGCCTGGACCTCACATGCTATCAGTGCCTGAAGCCCCTCAAAAACCAGGAACAGGAAAAGATGCCGAATGGCAGCGGGCTGGTAGGCCAGACGTGCTGGGCCTCCCGCTGATGGATGGATGGGGAGCCTTTGCCCTCCTGCGTGCCGGGAGCTTCCTGGGATGGGTCGGGCCGCTGGGGTTGTGTGTGGTGCTGCCAGTGCCCGTGGTCGCTTGCTTTGCATCTCCCTGCGTCAGGGCAAGTGCCACCACCAGCAGGCCTTGAATGCGTCCAGTTGTCTTGTCTCCCTGTGCAGCCGCTCCAGGTTGCTGCACAGGAAGGGCAGACAGTGGCCACTGGCTGCTCACCCCTCTCCCGGGGGAAGGCAGGGTGCTTTGCGGGTACAAACACCTCATTCCTCTAGGGCAGATACGGGCCAGGAAAAGCAGAGCAAGGAGGCGCACATGTGAGTGTCTGCTGAGACCGCCGCGGGGCTCTACCCCACGCGTCCCTGATCCGGGGTGTCTGGGGGGGTGCCAGGCCAGGGGCTGGGTGGTCTGAGGCCTGCCTTCCTCCCACAAACCTCCCGTAAGCACTAGGCCTTGGTGGTCTGCTGGGTCACAGTGGGATGAAGATTCAGAGACAGGTCGGGCAAGTGGGAGCCTCTGGTCTGGCATAGGGTTTGGGTAAGGCAGGAGGGCCTGGAGGCTGTTGAGGCAGCGGAGTGTCAGAGTCTCCTGCACCCAGTGGCTCTGGGCAGCCCAGACTCAGAGCCTTGAATCTCCCAGTGCCGCACCTGCCAGCTGTTACCTGGACGAATAGCCGCGTCTACAGCCTCAGCCTCACCTGTGAAATGGAGAGACTGAGCAGAAGCTGTATTGTGTGGCCACAGCTGGTCCAGCCAGCCAGCCCTCCAGGGTCCTTGCTGCGCTCCCCCCGCCAGGCCTCCAGCTCCCAGAAAGCCACAGTGTCCCTTGGGCAACTACTTGGCAAACCAGAGACCTGCTGCCCCAGGTGTTCAGGGAGGTAGCAGAGCCGGGCCCTCAGACCACTGGGCACAGACCGCTCTCCAGGACGGCAATGTTTCATCCACGCAGGGGGCTCATGCCTGGCTTAGGCTGAGCCTGGCACACGGGCATCAATCAGTGATCGTCACCTTAAGCTCCCCAACAACTGTGGGGTTTAGGAAACGGGGAAGAGAGATAGGACTCTGTTTCCCACCTGGCCTGGCGGCAGACCACCCAACCTGCAAGGGCACAGGGGTGGGGCACACACAGCTCTGGGTAGGCCATCTGCAGCACCCCAGGGTCCCAGGACCACCGACCAGCTGTAACAGGCCCAAGGCCAGGATCCAGCGCCAGCCCTCCTGTCTCCAGCGGCTCCTGCCATTAGCTGTGACCGCGCCGCCAGGCCTCCCTTCCTCCAGCGCTGACTGTCAGGCCCGGTGCTCGCTTCCCTCAAAGGCTGCTAGCAGCGGCCGGGCGCTGAGACCCTCCGGGGCGGCTTTGCGCGCAGGGCGTGGGGTGGGAGCGCGGGCACCGCCTCCCTGCCTCTGCGCCCCCAGGCCGATCAGCTGCGGCGGCAGCGCGGGGCGGGACGTTGAGACGGACGCGCCCGGCGCCGCCCCCACCGCCCCAGGTCGGCGTGCGCTCCCGCAGGATGGCGCGGGCCAAGCTGCCGCGCTCGCCGTCCGAGGGCAAGGCGGGCCCGGGGGGAGCCCCGACCGGAGCCTCGACCTCCGAGGAGCCGCACTGGCTGAGCCCGCTGCTACCGACCCGCGGCGGGGCCTCCGTGGGCAGCGACGTGGGCCAGAGGTATGGGGAGCGGGCCAAGACCCCGCGCACCGCCGCCGGGAGGGGCTTTGCATCTCTGCCGCTTGCATCGGCTTGGGGTCTGCTCGGCTGCGCCTGCCGCGTCGCTTGTAGCCGGGGAAAGGGAGGACAGCCAGGGTCTCCCTTGGAACTCCCAACTCCCCAGCCACCCACTGCCTCCAGCCAGCCCTGGGGCACCTCTGGGCTCCCCAGTCTCCTCCTGCTCTGAGACGCTGAGCACAGCGAGCCCGCAGGTGAGAATGAAGGGCTTCTGAAGCAAATAAGGACCTGCGTGCCGGGTGGATCCGTGACTCCTGCCTCAAACCTGTCCCACTGGAAACCCCACTCATGCTGGTTCCAGCCGCCGCTTAGGGGGAGGCAGGGCCAGCATCTGTGTCCCCACTTCAGAGATGAGCGGCAGTGAGGCCCAGGGAGGGTGGAGGCTAGCCAAAGGCTGCAGAGCAGACTGGAGCTGGGGTGCAGGCAGGCTCCCTGGGTGGTGGCAGGCAGGGTGCGGGAGGTTGGCTCCCTGCAGACGGAGCCCACCTGGACAGGGGGCATGGTCTGTGAGTGCAGGACAGAGCACTGCACCCCCACTTCGCGGGTGAGGACACTGAGGCTCTGTCTGCAGCGCTGTTCCTTTGCCAGCACCTTCCCTGTGCTGGGAGCCTTTCTGGATGCTGCGGGGGGACCAGAAATGAATCAGACCCACCCTGGTGTAGGCAGAAACCTGTGCCTGAGAGGTGGAAAGGCACAGGCTGGGCCCGGGCAAGGAGAGCCAGGCTTCCTGGGACTGGCCTCTCGGGGAGCATGGGCCAGTGGGCAGGGGCCTTCCGCGTAGAGGGACCACCCGAGCCAGGGCCAAGGCGGGGTGTGATGCCACGGCAGGGTCGGGCTGGGAGCTGGCGGAGACTCTGGCAGGACCCTGGGTAACGGAACCCTTCCCTACCCTCACACCCCGTTTCCGTTCCTCGTTCCTCGAGGCCACCCTGGGGGAGGCTGCTGCCCGGCAGTCACTCCCACTTGCCAGAGAAGACTGCTAAGGCTGAAGAGTAAGTGCCCCCAGCGGGCCCTGGAACGGCTCATCTGCAGGAGGGAGCCGGTGCTGGTGGGACCCTGAGGCCCAGACTCCTTCAGCATCCTCTTCTCGGATGTACTGGGGGCAGTGCCTCCCGAGGCTCTGGTTACAGGCAGCCTGGCCCCTGCTAGGGGTTGGCTCCCCACGCTGCCCCCTGCTGCAGGGACACCGGAATGCCATGTCCTGCCTGAGCTGAATCTGAGCCCACAGTGCAGCTGGGAGCTGGGGGCTGGAGCCACCTCCTCCAGGAAGCCCTCCCCCATCCCGTGTTCTGCCGCCCTGGGTCCTGTGGGTGGCCTCGCTTGGCCCAACAGTGGGCCCTGGGGTGTGGGGTCCTGCCAGCCTCCTTGCACAGCATGGAGTAGAGGGAAAGCTGCAGCGGCACAGCTGGCACCCTGGAGCCACAGAGGCATACTTCCGAGTGTCTCTGGCCGGGAGCAGGGGTACTGGCAGGGTCTGCTCCTTGGGAGCATGGGTCTGAGGGAGCTTCCGTCACAGCCACAGTGGGTGGTGGGCCTCGGTCAGAATGGGCAGGCAGCCGCGGCACCTGCTGTGGCTCTGGGCTGGGAGGCTTCGGCCCTGCCCAGGGTGGTCCAGGGCCTCCTGGAGGCCTCACCATTGGTGTGGAGGCAGTGAGGCCGAGGGAGGGGCCTGTTCCCAGTGCCATGCAATGCTGTGCCCAAGAGCCCCGACGCCCTGCATCCCCACTCATGGGCCCTGCGGGCTGGGGGCAGCCCCTCTCCCCTACCCCCAGCCTGGGCGGCCTGGGCTCAGAGTCTATGGGTCTGCAGCTGTGCCCCACAGTTAGGCAGCAGTGGGTGGGGGCGGTCAGAGAGTCAGAGAGCGTGACCTGGGATGGGACTGCGGAGGACCATCATTCAAGTTTTTGAGCCAAAGAGCCAGCGAGGAAGGGGCTGGCCATGCAGTGGATGCCCCTTCGCACCTGGGGCCTCTCTGGGTGGCCCCCACAGGTACCGCTGCAAACCTCCCCCCTGCCTGGGCCCAGTGCCAGGTGTGCTGACCTGGAGAAAGGCCGAGCCCGAGGGCCAGGGCTGTAGGGAAGGGCCTGCTTACAGCTCCCAGGTTTGAGCTCTGTGCCAAGTGAGGGCTCCCCGGCCTATCGTTGGAGGGACATCTGGGGGGGGCCTGGAAGGTGTGCTGGTGGCCCGGTGACAAGGGGGGGCTGCGGAAAGGTCAGGGACTGAGTGTGGGGAGCACCCCACGGACCGCTGAGTTTGGGGTCCCTGGGAGAGCTCCAGGGCAGCCCCAGCCAGGGAGTGGGGGCCCTCCGGTGGGTGTGAGCGGGCCCCAGGGGGTGAGGAGTGGAAGGCTCTGCAGAGGTAGGGTCTGCTCTGAGGTCCCGATGGGGGCTGGGGGCAGAGGTCTTGGGGGTATCCAGGGCAGCGAGAGTGGGGAGGGGTCTGAGGACGGGGAGCAGGGTGGCTGGGCAGAAATGCCGGCAGGTGGGGCCTGTGAGCCTGGTCCCAGGCAACCCCCCTCCATAGACAGGCAGGGCTCACTGACCGAGGACTGTCACTGAGAGAGGATGTCTGAGGAGGGGGCTCGTGCAGAGCTGGGCTGACGTGCAGGGTTGGAGAGGGAGAAGGGGGAACTCCAGTGAGGGGCTTTGTCAAAGTCCAGAGGTGGGGTGGGACCTAGGGACGGGGCAGGGGCGAGGCCTCCTGGGTGGGGAGAAGCCAGGGCAGACACCTGGCAGGGGATTGGAAGCACCAGGAGTCCAGGGGGCTGCAGAGCGGCTGCAGGGCAGCCGGGTCCTCTGGGCCCCTCCCCATCCACTGAGGCCCGGCCTGAAGTCAGAGCCCACCTTTGTGTGCAGAGACCTGGGGCCTGTGGGAATTCCGAGGGCTTCAGGAAGCGCCCTTCACCTGCCAGCACCCCGCCCGGCCAGCTCGGGATCAGCTGTCTGCTCTGGGCCTGAGTCTGCCCCCCACCCCCGCCTGGCCTGGCCACCAGCTGGGGTCCTCAGACCTACAGGGGGGCCCTGCTCTCCTGGACTCATGCATTGAATGTCACATGTTTGTGGTGACCTCAGGCCTGTCAGTCCAACTGCAGCAGACAGACCCCCACACTGGCCCAAGCCAGCTTGTCCTGGGGTCCCTTGGCTCAGGAGATGGCCTAGGATCTCAGTTGGGACCCCTTCATGTGGCCTCCACCCCCCTGCAGAAACCCAACTACTGTCTCCTCAGCAGCACCCCTCACCTCTTGGCAAGTTCCTGGCCCCACTGTGGCCCTGCCAGCCTCCTGCCACCGGCTGGTACAGCTGTCATCCCAACTCAGAGCTCAGGCCAGCACCAAGGCCCCAGAGGCAACCTGAGCCAAAACATGCAGAACCTGCCAGAATCTCCCAGCAAACCCAGGCTTGGGCCCAGTTGAGACCTGGCCTCCCCTGACCCCACTCGCCACCCAGGTGCCAGGATGGGATCCTGCCCACCCCGTGGGCTCCAAGCAAGCCTGTGACCCCACGGGTGCTGCAGGCCCAGCCCTGCAGCCAGCCCCCTGCTCCCTGCCTATGTCCTCAGGAAGGCGGGGGTCCTCTGCACACCTTCACTTCCCCTTCTGGAAAGTGATTGCTTTGAGGATTAAAAGAGAGGCCCTCTGAAGTGCCCTGCAGAGGGAGATGGCCCCAGATGGCCCGTCACCAGCAGAAAAGGCCCTCTGCAGCCCTCACGCCTCTCCCCCAG
>JAQQAC010008279.1:376-12344 GCA_029783875.1 Phataginus tricuspis | reverse complement strand
AGGAATTTTGGTAAATATAGTATTCTGTCTGGCTACAGTTCCTGCAATATTTTAGTGCTCACCTGCCTCTTAACCCAGCTCAGCGTGCAGCAGTCAGACTGTTAGTGGGTTTTGACAAAAGGAAGATAAAAACCTTAGATCCTTGGGGAGAGGAATGCAGACTACCTGTCTTAGATAAGCATAGGGGGAGAGTGACCCAAGGCAGAGATGAAGGTATTTCAGAAGATGCTGTGTGAGACACTGGGCTAATATATCACTTGGATGTTTAAGAGGGATATGGGATTGGGTAAGTCCATCCCTGTGCAGTTCTTTAGTGCCTGAGGACTCGGAAGGTGGACACAGATATGCCACTCTAAGGGAAGGGGACTGACAATGGGCTTAAGAGGTGTGCAAGGTGCCCTCAGGCAACTTTGTAGGTGAATAAGTCTGGACAAGTCTTACCCAGGAACTTGTCCACTGGAAACACACCCTGGTAGTAGATGCCCAGAAACCACTGGTGTGGAGAGTGTGTGGAAGTTAGGAACACAGGCTTTAGTGTCAGATGCTCTGTCACTTACTAATAACCTTGGGCTATGTCTTCATTGAGAAATTGAGATGATAGTACTTAGTACATAGGCTTGTTGATAGGAAGTAAGATAACACATGTAAAGTATGTGTTAAGTGATAGTGAAACATCAGAAAGAGGCATGGGTCAGTAACATAGGAGATATTCATGGCAATGTGACCCCATCTGAATCTATAAAGAGTGGTCTGGTATTTAGACACGAGTCACACATGTTTCTTTGTGTCTTGGGTGACCACGAAATTGATTTTTTTCCTCCCTTTAAAAAACCATATCCCTTTAGTAGAAAACTACAGCAAACACCATGCAATATGTGAAAAGGACCACTTATTTATTATCACTCCATGTCAAAAACCATCTGGACCATTTTCTTGTAGCAGCTGTTGCCAAATTAACTTTGGAAACAGAGAATTCATGTAGGGTATTTCTGTTAGCACAATGAATGCAACTAGGACAGACACAGATAAATTTTTCAAAACAATATTACGCCATATTACAGTCAGGTAAGAAACCACGGTGATTGCACACTTTCTTAGAATTTGCAGACTGCTCAGGAAATGTCAATGAACTCTCTTAATTTAAAAGAAATTCATTTAGAAATGACCTGAAATTCAGAAGAGCTTTAAAAACGACCATGAAGACTTAAAAAACATTTAATTTTTGTTGTTCATGGTAATGGTAATTATTAAGTATGATATTGTGATTCATAATAAGAAATATATATTTTGTCTTTGCCCTGTTCCTGGTACAGAGTTCCTAAAACATTTGGAATTTCCTGTATTGAGAATGATAAAGGTGTCTTTTGTTAATGAGGTGACTATTGCAAAGATCTGTGAGCTGGTTGCAGTGGAACCAACCAAATGATTGGAGGGTTGGAACTTTCACTGTTCTCTCATTCCTGTGACCACCCAGGTGGGGAGAGGAGCTGAGACTGAGGCCAATCAACAACAGTCAATGATTTAATCAAGCATGCCTACATAATGAAGCCTCCAGAAAAACCTGAAAGGATATGGTTTGGAGAGCTTTTCGTTGATGAAAATATGGAAATTTGGGGACAGTGGTACACCTGTAGAGGTCATGGAAGAAGGTCTGTGCTCTTTCCACATACCTTGCCTTATGCATCTCTTCCATCTGGCTTGTTCCTGAGTTATATCCTTTTATAACAAATTGTTAATCTAGTAAGTAAAATGTTTCTCTGGGTTCTGTGAGCAGCTCTAGCTAATTAATCAAACCCAAGGAAGGGATCATTAGAACCTCTAATCTACAGCTGGTTGGTCGGAAGCACAGGTGACAGACAACTTGGCCTTCGACTAGCTTCTGAAGCATGGGGGCAAGGGGCAGGCAGTCTTGTAGGACTGAGCCCTTAACCTCTGGGATCTGATGCTATCACAGGTAGGTCATGTCAGAATTGAGTTGAATTGTAGGACACCCAGCTGGTGTCAGAGAACTGCTTGGTGCAGGGAAAAAACACACACATTGGAACTGAGTACAGGATCTTATTAAGATGTAGAGTTACTTTCTGTTGGATCTTAAGGAGTATCTAATTCTCTTTCATGCACAAACACTGTGCAAGGGTGAGGGTATGAAAAGTCTATTAAGAGTTAGCCTCTGCCCTCAGAGATCTTTTAGTCTAATGGGAAGCAGGTAAAGCAACACTCTAGTGTGGTTGAGAGCCAAGATTCAGGTGTGCCTTGGATCCTGTGGGAAGTCCACAAAACAGCCATAAAACCTGACTGATGGGCCAGGGAACATTTCTTGAAGGGAGTGAAACGAGAGAGCAGGGACAGTTTGCAAAACCAAAAATAGGTGCGATGGGACATTATCAGTGACTTGTCTTTGTTTTTGTAATAAACACAGGACAATATGATAATGAGTATAAAACCCAATAGCTTTAAAAATGTCAATCTCTAATATTTTCAACAGGCTTGTGTTAACTTGAGATTTACTATAACTTAAAATCCAATATTTGCCTTCTGTAGAGTCATAGAATGCCAGAACATGAAAGGAAACAATATCTTGAGTCCATTTCCAATATTAAAAACCTCTCTAAAGTACCAAAGTAATTCATGTTTTCATACAACATGTAGATAAGCAAAAGGAAAATTCATCTTTAATCCTACTTCTAAGCAGTCTTGACTATTTTGTTGCTAAATTCTTGAAAATGCCCATGACTATTTCTTTGAGGCAAATTAGGATTAACTCCAAGATGGGAACTGCAAATTTAAAGAAAATATCTATTTTAAGACCTTTCAGTAATATTAAACACAGAAAGACTGTATTTACCTTTGGAAGTCTGTGCAGTAGGCTGCCCGGGTTTCCACCGCTGTCCATCATCACTAACTCTGTGCCCCTGGCATGTTAGTTTTCTAAACTTTGGCTTCTTTATTGGCCCATGGGGAACCACAGCTAGGGCCAGGAATTCAAGGAGCATCCTTTGGGTGGTAGTCCCAAAGACCGGCAGTAAAAACCACGGCAGCAGGCGCTCGTAAAAGCTCCGCTCCAGGTGACACGGACGCCCACCTGCTGGGTTGAGGTGGAGGAGGGGCAGAGATGGCGCCCAGCAGCCTCCGTCCTCAGCACCCAACAAGGCCTCACATGTGTGTCAAACGGCGGTGCCTGCCACTCAGGCTGGGCCTCCAAAACTTGTAAATGAGCCTCTCCCCCACAGCGCCCCAGCGTCCCTCAGCTGGCCGCCTGCGCTGAGCCCTGACAGGCAGGTGAGTCCGAGCGTGAGGCTTTTGAGCCATTTCTCAGATTGTTAGCCTTGCGGGTCCGTGGACATGAGCCCCTGCTGGTGTTCAATGCTCTCTGTCCCAGGGACTCACCCCTCAGGCGAAGGTCTTAAAAGTTGCGGGTGCCTGCCTGGTGTGGGGTTTAAACCTTCCGCCCGTCCGCGGGAGGCTCCTGTGTGGCGCTCCTGCGAGCCTCAGGTGGCGGCCGAGAGGGCGGGGTCTCCGGTGGCGCGCGCCTCCGCCTCTCGGGCCGCCTCCTCGAGGACCTTCTCTCCCTGGCCGCGGTGCGCTGGAGTTCAGACTGTTACTTTTCCTCAGAGGAAACTGGTCCGTGGGTGGCTGATGGTTCGGTGCGTCAGTGGGAGGAGGTGATTTAGGATCTTAAGCCGCTGTCTTGAACTCGATTTTCAAAATGTAAGTACTTAATGATATATTTTTAAACAAAGTCCCAAGTAAAGCAATATTTCAGTATTCCGATTCAGCAGTAGTTTTAGAATACTTTAACTTCTTTTAAATATTCCTTCCATTGTCGGCCTTTGAGCAGCCTTTCCATCTTCTGTGCTATTTTTATCTAGTATTTTCATTCCATTTTATTTTTTAATGAAAAAAAGTCATTTACTTAAGAAAATACACTTTTTACAGTAGGTTTAGGTTCACAGCAAAATTCGGGAAGTACAGTGTTCCCAAATACGCCTTGCTCCCATCCTTATGATTTTATAGTCAATTCTTACTTAAATTTACCAGTGTATGTCCCTTTGGTTTCCCATGAGTCCCCTACCTTCCTTCTGGATTTATTTTCACTTGTGTGAAGTGAACCTCCATTATAATTTCTAGAAATGCAAAATAAACATAATTATAGTTTTTCAGGTGTGAAAGTTTCTACTTTTTTGGGTCTATGGACTGATCTAGTCACTAGAATTCCCATTTTTTTCTGTATTTTTTCTGAGTGGGCTCATCTTCATGGGTATTGTTTCTTCTTCTTTTATTGAAGTATCATTGATATACAATCATACTGGTTTCAAATGTGCAACACAGTGGTTCAGCAGTTACCCACATTATTAAATCCTCACCTCCTCTAGTGCAGTTACTATCTATCAATACAGAAAGATGTTATAGAATCATCGACTGTATTCTCCATGCAGGGCTACTGTCCTGGTGACCGACTTATATTGTGATTGCCAATGATTGTGCGTGGGCATTGTTTCTTTTGAGAATCCTGTACATGCCTGGGATGGGAGGCCTTTCAGGGGATGGTTGTTTGCCTCTGTCCACATTCAATAGTGTGCATGAGTTCCAAACCAGTTTTTGTTTCAAATGATTATAGGCTTACAGAAGAGTTGTGAAGATAATACAGAAAGTCTCTGCAGTACAGAAGTTTCCAGCTTCTCCTATCACTGAAGCCCTTAGCTAGCTTTCGTTTGGCCTTTAGCAACTTGTAAAAAAATTTCTAGCTGAATTCTTCCTAAATGCTTGTATGGACAATTTCTGTCCCAGCTAAGCAAAGGCCTCGGTCCTGTTTCTTCCTGTGGATGCCTGTCTTTCCTCAGATTTTGGGTTAGTTGTTGGCTCTGTGACCTCAGCTTTCTGATGGGTTCATAAAAAAGTTGTTAATGTTCAGTTTGTCTAGCTTGATCCTTGTGCAAGTGTGGGAGTGATGCTTTCTATCTTTATATTTCCAAGTGAAACCAATTTTTGGGTAAGTTTCTTCTTCCAGATTTTTGCACTGCTTAGGTGGTTCAAATCTGGAACATGCCCTGGCAGCCAGCACAGCTGGGGTGGGTGGTTCTCTGTTGGTTGGAATCCTAGGTTCATAAGCAGAGATTCTTCTGTCTCTATATATGGACAGGTAGGAGGGTTTTGTTTATTTATATTTTCCTGATTGGTTCTACCTTTGTAGAAAATTGTGGTTACCAATGACTCCATGGGGATTCTCCTGAAGATAGAAATGACTTAAAAAAATACCTTTTCTTTATTTAGTGCTATTTTATAAATTACACCGACTGCCTATTCATTGCGGCACTTACCTTATAATCTGTTGTACATTTGATTTTCATCTGTTCTGCTTCCTGTTATTTTGTGTATTAAATTGGAAGCACTTTGAAGAAAGAGTACATGATTTCTACTTTTGTCTATTATGTTAGTGCTGCGTATATTCCTTCATTCAGTGAGTATTTTCTGGTTCCCTGTGGGGTGCCAGGAACTATGCTAGGAGTGGACATGCAATGGGAGTGAGCATCAGGGTTCCCCACTCTTTAGTATTGTTGGGAGTCAGATATTAAACACAGAATAAACATATAATTACCAACTATGATAAAGAAAAATATATGGTGCTCTAAGGCCTTATGTATTCTTGGGAGCTCAGAAACACTTCTCTGAGAGAGTGACTTTTAAACTTAGAGATTTGATGGCTGAATAACAGTTAGGTGAAGAGTGGGAAGGAACAGCGTCACAGACACAGAACAACATATACTAAAATCTGGTGGTAAAGAGTATGGGGCAGTCACAGCACTGAGCGAAGGTCGTTGAGGTTGGAATATGGTGAATGAGGTAGAGAGAGGCAGGAAGTGAGCCTAGCAGAGAGGTCAGAGGCCAGAACATAACAGGGTCTTGGAGGATTTGATATTTCATGTTAGTCCTGGCAAGAGTTTTGATCTAGTTTGCATTTAAAAACATTACTCTGGATGCTGGGTGGAGGACTGATTGTAAGGGAGAAAGAATGTGAATAATCAGATAGGCAGGGTAGTGCAGGCAAGAGATGACAGTGACCTGGAAGAGGGTGATGGCAGTGGGGATTGAGGGAAAAGGAGGGACTCAAGGTGCAGTCTGCAGTTCGAAGTGGCAAGACTTGATATTTGGGGAAGGGGTGCTTGGGAGGAACAGGAAGGTAGCAACATCCTTTCTGGCTTCCTCTGCCCACTTAAATAAGAGAGGAAAACTCTCATACAGGTCTGTCTGTGTGGTTTTTACTGAGCAAACAGTTGCTCTCAGCTTGGTTTGCTTCACCAGCAGTAGTCCGTTCTACTACAGTCTGTCTTCTGCTGGGAATTGTTAGCTGTGCAACAGAAAAGACTGTTGCTTTAATCTCTGGCTTGTGTAGCCTCAGCACAGTCCTTTGCTCATAGCAGATATTGAAAATCATTTTTGAAATACATTTCTTTTGAGCACTTTGTAAGCATGTGTTTTTTCTTCAGCTGGACAAAAAGATTTCATTTTCTTTTAGACTTTACCAAATCCTTTACATTCTTAGCCCATTGGTTAACTAAGTGCATTTGGCATACTGATTATAAATTAAACTTAATTTTTCCTTTGCTTTTTGATTTTTAGTCTATAGCAGAATCATGAAACCTGGTATTCATATCTGTGAGGTGAAAGCTGCCAAGAAGCACATTGAAGCATTTTGCACATATGTTTTTCTCCTTTGCCTCTGCAGTAAGGCATTTTCCTAGCTGTGTTTTGGATTTTTCCCATTCCAGTTTTGAAATTTCCACATGGAGTTTTGCTGCTTGGTGACGTGTTTTCAGATTCCCTGCTCACCATCAGGTTTGGCTTCAGCTGCGAGATCTTTCTTTTTTCTGCCCGGGGTTTATTGCCCCAGTTGCTGGCCTCTTTGCCTGTATTCTTTTCCAGTATTTCATGGTTGTAATGTATGGGCTTTTCCTTTCAACAGTTCTCTGTCCTCAGGGAAGCACTCCATGTTGTCTGTTCCCTGGTTTTTGGTTTTGACTCTGTTGCAACCCAGCTGGGACTTTTGCAACTTGAGTCACAGGGCCCTGGAGCAAGGGCCGTTTTTCGTTAGTTTTGCCTGTTTCTGATCATCCTCTGTCCTGTTTTAGACATAGTTTTTAATTCAGCAGGATTTTTCTCATTATTCTGTTTCTTACTGCTGATTCCAGTATGTCTCTAGAATAAAGCCAATTTTTTCAGTTTCTTTTTTTTTTTTCTATTTGGCAATGTCAGGATTGCCACTGTTCTTGACAGCTGCTATCCAGTATGTCATTACTCAGCTTTGGAAGTAATTTTAGAATGTTGTGTGCCCATGGCTATGGAACACTGTGTCACCAAGGTCCCAAGGGTGGTACACCTGAATGTGAGGATGACCTGACGAAGAACTTGTGACATTTGTACAATGCCTTATGGTAACTGGGGCTATTTATATATGTGATCTTGCTAAATGCTCACAGTAAGTCTAGGAGGACTTCCCTGTTTTTAAGTCAAGGAACTTGAAGATCATAAAGTTAAGTGTTTTCCTAAAGTTGTCCAGCTAGAAGGTGATGGAACCAGAATCTGAACTCATGTCTTACCAGTGCTCTTTATACTATAGGATCTTGTCTTCAATATCATTTAAATTTCAGGCTGGGATAGACAGCATAGACTTCAGGCACAGTTGGAGCCAGGGACTCAAACAATGTTATCAGTGGGGTCTAGTCTTTCTCTCTTTGGCTCTGCCTTCTGAATTGGCTTTCCATTTATTAAAGCTCTTCCCGTGGGGGGCAGCATGGCTTCTGGTACCTCCAGGCTAACATCCTCTAATCCAGAGGAAAGGAGAACATGGTTCTTCTGCAGAAGTACAGAGATTGCTTCTCATTGTCCCTAATTCGGTTGTATGTTTTTCTCCAAGCCAATCACTGTGATCAGAGGGATGTGATTCTGATTGGGCAGGCCTGAGTCTTGAGTCACATGACTGCTCCTGGAGTCAGTTGGGCTTAACTGTATAGTGGGAGATTGAGGAGGGTAGTGGTTCCATAAAAGAAAATGTGGGATACTAGTACCCGAATAAAAGTGAATGCAGGCTGGAAAGATGAATAATAGTAAGATGTCCTCTGTGCTGGGTATTTTCCATTTGCCCCTCAAATCTACTCACCACCCTGCTCTATACTCAATAGTCTAACTTGTATAAATTGCATGCATTGATGGACTCCCTTTCCGTCAAGCTTACGGTTGCATTTGGCCAGTGGAAAGCTGTGACAGACTAGACTCAAGAAGAGTGAGGAAAGTTTATTTATTCCACCAGCTCCTTTCCTATGTGGCCTCATCTATAACTGAAGGCAACAGCTCCTGCCAACTAACCCTCTCTACATAGCTTGCCCTGACTCCAGGTTCTGCTGTTTTTCTTGGTCCTTCAAGCATAGAGTGGTAATACCTTTGGAGTATTGCACAATCCCTTTTAGATTCCCTGTAGTCTGCTCCCACTTTTATAAATGGTCCCTTTATTAATGTCCTCAGGTTAACTAAATTTGAGTGTGCCATCTCTTTCCTGCCAGGACCTGGTTGACCTCTGCAGGCAGGGAAATGAAAACCAAATCCATGCCATGTGAAAAATGATTTGGGGCATCTGGGGTGTTAGGTTAGGAGATGAGAAGATTTAGGTGGGTTATAGCTATGATCAAGATAGATGTGAAGGATGACAGGGAAGAGGGAGCCAGTGGGGTTTGTGTGGCTTCATCAAAGCAGAGTTATTACAGGTTTTGAATAATTAGTGCTGTTTAAAAATGAAGCAAGCTGCCTGAGAGGTAATGAATTGACCATTATGGATGGTATTTCAACTGGACATCTCTAGTGACATCCATTTTTCATGTTTTTTTCTGAAGGGCATTCTTTAGTCAGATAGTTGGTAGGCTAAATAACCTTGTTTCCTACTACAGTTCTGTTCATACAGAAATATTTTTCATGTCCTCTCTCTTCTTGGGACTCATGGCTTTCTCACTGTCTGGAAGACCTTGTGGTATTGAGACCAGAGGCTGTGGGTGTACCTGCTTAGGCCTGGAGTCTTTGTGTTGGTTTTCATTGATCTCCTGGGTCATTCTGGTTCCTGGGCTCCCCTGAGTGTCAGGAATCAGAAGTGATGAGCTGTGCATTGCTATCTTGTCAGTTACATTATAGAGGCATTTAAAATACTTCATCTGGGCCTTTGCCATCACAAACTGGCAAATATCCCCAATTTGGTCCATAGGCTACTTTGCTGAGCCCTGGTCTGGGGAATACTTTATTACTATGGAAGCTTTGTAGAGCCCAGTCAAAGCCAATGATTATAGGCTCAGTGTGAGTGGATAGTTTATGCAGTAGCTGAGTTCTTGAGCACATTGTGTTGGACTCTTGAAAGCATGTTTGGTACAGAGGGAAGCACAGGCATTTTAAATGGGATAGCCTGAATTTATATCCTGGCTCAGCTACTCTGTGATTGAAGGTGAGATGCTAGATCTCCCTGAGACTCAGTTTCCTCACCTTTAAAATAGGGAATATTATTGTAATGCCACTTAAGTTTGTTGTTTATTTAAATGAAGTAATGCATGGAAAATAGGCAGCATGGAGCTTGACACACAATACTCACTGAATACTCTCTTCCTCCCATCCTTTCCTAAAATTATATGGAAAGCATAAATTAGTTAATTAGGGCACCTTTGAAATATCACTGACATTTCATCCAACTCAGGCAATGTTTGAAAAAAGCCAATGCCATGTCTCTGAAGAGTCTCAAAAGCATAGATTGACAGGGATGGGGAGTAGTGAGCAGAAGACTGAAGAAACGACCTGGTCCTTTTGTCTTTTGTACATTCCTCTCCCGAGGCTGTCCTTTCCTCAGAGCTGGAGAGATTCCCTTCTAGGTATTAGGTAGTTTTGAAGCATATTGCAAGCAAGAGTTCCTGTGGATGGGACCTTAAATCAGGCCCCTGGGGGTAACAGTCTAGGAATGTGGGGATATTCAATCTAGAAACATAATAGTGTCTGTACATGTCTGAAGGGCTAAGCATGTGTAAGAGGGGGAGGGAAACTTCTGCTTGGTGGCCCCACAGGCAGAGGTAGAACCAGTGGGTGTGGAAGCCATGGGCTATCCAAAAATGACATGGACAACCTGGGGAAAGGGTGAGTTTCCTGTTGTTGAGATACACAAGCAGAGGGTTTCTGGGATGTTAGATAGGGAATAAGGTCTGGATAGGGTTCTGAATCAGGCTGTTTCAACTCATGAATCATTTTTGAGCCTATGGAGGTTCCGAACAGACAGGGCATGAACTTCTTCTGAAGAGCAGTTGCCCAAAAATATTAACAGTGGTCCACCACTGACTACTGGACAGGTTCTTCACCATGATTGAAGAGTGACTAACGTGTCCCTTTTGAGGAAGGACAACAATAGATAACATTTACTGAACTCTTAGAATATTCCAGGAGCTCATATATGTATTTCAAATGTTTTGTTTCATCTTTTTTCTTAGTGGTTTTAGAAGTATGTGCTTATTAACATTAGGTTATGTTCATTTTATAGATGAGCAAAGGGAGGAAAAAGGAAAGTTAAATACAGTGCCTAAGACCACACAGATAGTAACTGATGTCAAAGTCTGAACATGAATATTCTAACTCTAGAGCCTGCACTCTTAATCCCAATTTTACTCAGAACTAAATAGGGGAGAGAGGCCTTTCTGGTATGATACCGTGCTGTATTAGGCTCTCCTAATGACTAAAACACAGACACAAATGTACATGTAATAAAAATTGGATATCAGGGACTAAAAGTTTGAAAATTTAATGAAGACAAATGGGCCCTTTTAGCAAAATTAAATAATGATGTGTTAGTTGCTGGCACTCAGGTTGTGGTGGCCCTCTTGGAGTCGGAAGCTTTTGGCTTCTGGCTGCAATTGCTACTTACTTGCATTTCAACCTTCAGTTGAAATATACATAGAGTGTCTACTGTACACTCTGCTTTTTGAGGAGGCCCCACAGGGAAGTGACCCATCCTGGTAACTGATGTAGGTAGGAGGGAAGGAAGGGAATGCTCCGGCAAGTTGAAAAGAAGTCCCAAGGTATATATGCAGTTGGGTAAAAAAAATACGTTATTTAGACAGCTGGCCTTAGGAGAGAATGGTCTTGTTTGGGAAAATTGCTTAGCTGGTCCTCTAGTGTGGAAGGAGAGGGTTAGAAGGAATGATCTGGAAGACAGCATCTGGGATGGGAGTTTAGGCCCTTTGGTTTGACTCTCATAGGATGTGATGATCCTAGCTGGCATGTATGTTGCACATATATACAGTCTCTTAATCACCCATTCTCTCCCCAGTAACAAAGGGAGGCTTATTCTGCTGACTTCTTACACATGCTAGGCTACATATTTGAAGCTTTTCCACTTAAGGATGTTAATTTTTTTTTAAAGTTCTCAAGTTTATTAATCCTCATGAAAAATCTGCACAATCGCCACAGATAAAGTCACTGCAGAATCTTAACTTCTTCTGTTGTCCAATCTCCAGCTCACTTTTTGCCAGCACCAACATTGGCCTTTGCAGTCCCCCCTGACTTTCCTCATTCTGTTCTTATGTTCCTTTTGTTGTTTTCTTGATGTCTTTTTCTTCTTATACAGACCATGTCTTGCAAGTCTATGTTTGGGTTCATTTTTCTTTGCATAGTCCAAAGAATCATAAATCATGCCAAAGCCACTTGTCTCGCCACCACCAAAATGGGTTCTGAATCCAAATACAAAGATGACATCAGGTGTGGTCTTGTACATTTTGGCTAGTTTTCCCGAATTTCTGTCTTAGGTAAGGTTGCCTTCCTACGGTGAAGGATATCAATGACCCTCGGTTTCCGCTGCAGTAGTCGATTAGTCATGAAATTCCTGGTCCGGATAGCTATTGTGTTGTTCATGATGGTGGTGAACCTTCAAGCAGCAGGGAGGAAAAAAAAATGCTTACGG
>JAQQAC010008252.1:0-13938 GCA_029783875.1 Phataginus tricuspis | reverse complement strand
TGGCTGGGGTGCCCTTTCCATGTAAGCCACCCATCAGCCAGCCTACTCATTTCTTCCACTCTCTACCCCCAGCCCCGGGGGCACCACTCTAGCCACCCTGTCCAGCTCCTGCTTACACAGGCCCGGTTCCCACGAGGGGGGGAGCTCCACCCCCACCCTTTTCCCTTGCTCCCAGCAGGAAGCGCCTCTGACCCTCAGCTTGAGTCCCACGCAGGGGGAGGAAGTGTTAGGAGGGCAAGCAGCAGCTCTGCTCACCCAAAAGGTCCAAGCCAGCCCCCTGGCCACCCACCCCCAGGCCTTGCAGGGTGTGGCACAGGCTACGTGTTGAGCGTGGGCTACGTGAGCTAAGAGCAAGCAGGCTTCTGAGTGCCAAGTGACGTGGCGGATCCCACATTGGCCCAGGCTCTGGTCCAGCCCAGGGGTGGTGCTGCTCTGGCTCAACTGGGCTCTTTGCCGACTGCCCAGCCTGCCCTGGAGGAGGCACCGATACCCAGGGAAGGGCTGCAGGCCACTGCCTCCTTCTCCAACAGACACCCATCACCCCATCCCCACAACTCACACCTGGACCTCCCCTTGCCATTCTCACCCCTCCCTTGCTCCCCTGCATTCCACCCCCGCCCGCCCTCCCCCCGGGATCAAACAGAAGCAGCCGTGGGCAAAATACAATTTCATTTAACAAATTGAATTTTCTGCGCCTGCTAATCACGTCTGGTGTCGGCTCTGATCACAGAGAGAGAGAGAGAAAGGAGGCTGCAGCCCCCAGAGGTCCCTGTGGTGGTGGTGGGAGGGAAGGGGAAGGAACACATTGAGGGAGACAAGCCACCACCTGGATCAGGGAACCCCTCCCACAGTAACAGAAGCTCAGGACAGGTTAGCATTTTATTAGATAAAAACAGAAAGGAGGGTGCCTACCCATCCCTTCTTCTGGCTCGCTCACAAAGGTAACTCCTGTCTCCCAGGGAAAGAGTAGGGAGTCTGTAACACTGAGATAATGGAAGAGATTAGGGCAGAAAGCCCCAGACCTCCTCTGTTGAAGTCTTGTTACAAGAAGAAATCTTCTCAGCTACAAATTCTGGAAAGGGAAACTACCTGGCTCCTCCCCTAAGTGGGAGGCTTTCCCTCCTCCAGCAAAAATTTGGAAGATAGGTGCTCCCTCCATTGGTCCAGGTAGTGGGGAGGAGGATAAATTTCCATCTGTGGGCCTCGTTTCCTAGGTGCCCTCAGCGCTCATCGAAACCAGGCATTGGGAAAGCCCTGGCAAACTGCTCCACACGTTGTCTGAGGTCGGCCAGCCGATGACTTATTTCTGGATCCTTGAGCAGGAAGGACTTGAAATCCTGGAGTTTGGCTAGAGAGGCATGAGGAAAAAGTGGCCTAAGCTCTAGGGGAGGCAGGAGATCAGCTGGGGGAGGGGGCGGATAATGAACATAAACTGGCTGGGGTGGGCGGGGGTCTTGTCCACTCACCAGTCTTACTCTTCACCTCCAAGCTGATGTTGACACCCTCATCTATAAAGTCCACGACTCTCCGGAAGTCATCCTCTCGGAATTGCCGAGAGGTCAAGGCTGGGGCCCCTGGAAGAAAGGCAGAAGACGATTAGCTCTGCCCAGGTCCACCTGGCACCCACCCTTCCTTCCTCAAACCCTAGGTCTCACCAAGCCTTAGGCCCCCAGGTGTGATGGCGCTTCGGTCTCCAGGACAGGTGTTCTTATTGGCTGTGATAGATACAAGCTCCAGCACCCGCTCAGCTCGAGCTCCATCCAGGCCCTTGGGACGCAGGTCCACCAGCACTAGGTGGTTGTCAGTGCCACCTAAGTGGGGGCAGTGAGCAGGGAGAGGTGAGCCCTGGGCCTGTGCCTGAGACCACAGAGGCTCTCACCCACCCCTTGGCTCACCAGACACCAGTGAGTAGCCCCGCTCCAGCAGGGCATCAGCCATGGCTCGAGCATTCTTCAGAACCTGCAGGGAGTATTCCCGGAACATGGGGCTACAGGCCTGGAGATGAGACAGCAGCTCCTGTGACTCCAAGCTCTGCCCCTTCTGCTCCTCCACACCCAGCATACTTCTGACCCAAGCTTTGACCTCTCATATCCTGGCACTTCCCTTCCACCATATCCTAGCAAGTACAGGGTCCAAGCCTCCAGATCAGTGCCTCCCACCCACCCAAGAACAGGGTCCCCAACCTGCTTTAAGGCCACAGCTACTGCGGCAATGGCATGGTTGTGGGGGCCCCCCTGCAGGGATGGGAACACAGCAAAGTTGATTCGGTCCTCAAATGTGTAGGGGATCTCCCGGCCAGTCTTGGGGTCCACAGTCCGAACCCCCTTCCGGTAGAAGATGAGTCCTGACCTGTGTGGGAAGTGGGTGGTCAGAATCTAAACTGAAAGAAAAGGGCAAGGGATGGGGGAAGCAGAGGAAGTTGGCTGGCCCAGGCACCCTAAGGGCTCCACCTCAGATGTGCTCAGTGTGCTGGGCTCCCGTGAGCAAGGGAAGCAGCCCCTCACTCCCACCTCCAAATCCCCTGCCAAGAATTGCCACATGAGCAAGAGAATCATCACAGACTGGGTAGAAGTCTTCAGGGCTTCAGGTGGGAATGAATTCCTTTCACATCCAGCCCAAAGATGCCCCGAGAACAGAGCGTGAAGGCAGGAAAAGGCAAGGCCTGACCTCAGGAGAGCCTGACCTGGCCCCTCGAAGGGTCTTGTGAGTGGTGGTGGTAACAACATCCGCATGCTGGAAAGGTGAGGGGATCACCTTGGCAGCCACCAGGCCACTGATGTGGGCCATGTCTGCCAGCAGGTGTGCTTTGACTTCATCACACACCTGGCAGGCACAGAGATAGGCCTCAGCCTGGGTAGGGCCCAGACAGGGCCACCACCCGAAATCTCTCCACCACCTCTTGGAGAACTCCAGTCCTCACCAACCTCTCTCATGCGGGCGTAGTCAATGAGGCGGGCATAGGCACTGGTGCCAGCTATAATGAGCCGAGGCCGGAAAAGCCGAGCAGTGAGTGCCAGCTGCTCATAGTCAATGAGGCCAGTTTGGGGCTGGACAGACAGACAAAGAGGTGAAGACCCGAGCAGGAAGCAGGGCGGCGCCTGCTCCTCCCTGCTCCAGGGCTTCAGACCCTCACCCTGCCCAGGAGATGACCCCAGGCCCAGGCTTGGGCAGCAAGCCCCCCACACCCTAGAGCACTCACATTCAGCTTGTAAGGCATAGACTCGAAGAAGATGGATGTGGCTGAGATCCGCTTGACATCAGACATATACCCATGGGTAAGACTGGGAGGGGAGGAGAAGTAGAAGGCTTCAGAGTGGAATAATGCCCAAATGCAACCGACTCCCTTCCCGCCCCGCTCCAAAGGCCTCTGTCCCCAGAACACTGCTGCCAGCATGCTCTACCCTCACTGCCCTGTCCACCTTTGGTGGGCCCTGGTTCCTGGGGCATTATCTTCCTCATCCACTGGCACTTGCAGGACAGGGAGGGGCCTGTTCCACCTGCAGGTGTTCAGGAAGTAACTCCTCGTCATGCCCATACTGCCCGCCATGCCATTCACCCGCTCCATCCATACTCACTGGCCCCCGTCCGGCAGGTCCAGCCCCATGATTCGGTCGTGAGGCTGCAGGAGGGCTGTGTAGGCAGCCAGATTGGCTGGGGACCCTGAGTAGGGCTGGACATTGACTCCCCACTGTGCAGGATCCAGATCAAAGGCCTCCAGGGCCCGGCGCTGACACAGCAGCTCAATTTCATCCACTACCTCTGCTCCCCCATAATATCTGCCACGGGAGAGAGAGGGTACTTCAGGGCACAGAGAAAGGCTTCCACCATCCCTGTAATCAGCACCAAAGGACAGGGAAGGCCACTCCTCTACACACACTGGGAGTCCCATCCCTGAGCCTACCCTCTGGCCCTCACCTCTTGCCAGGATAACCCTCTGAGTATTTGTTGTTCAGACAGGACCCCAGGGCTTCCAGCGCAGCTCGGCTGCAGAAATTCTGGGGTGGGAGTGGAGGGCAATGTCAAAAGATATTAAGCCCCTCTCTCTAGACCCCACAGCCCCATCCTGCAGAAACCTAGACTGCAGAGAGGAGCTGGGCTTCAAGCCTGAGGCAAGATCCTCAGAAACCTATTACAGCTGCTGTAATAGGTGTCCCCAGCAAGGCCACCTGTCCACTCAAACTTGGGCTTCCAGGCTCCTCTTTCCACTTGGGATGGGTGAGGGACTAGACTAAACTATAGGGGCCCTGGAAGGCCCTGGAAGGCTCTGGAAGCTCTTTAATGCCTCAATCCCATAACCCAGACTGGTCCTGCCTTGCTTTCAGAGGACAGTAAGAAGTCAGGGAGTTAAGGCCCAGCAGGAAGGCCCTGAGTCTGAAAGAGATCTGGAGAAACAGCAGCAAGATGACCTGTTACTTCCTGCACCCATGGTGGCCCAAGCCCTGGCCCCTCTTCCCAGGCCCCACCTCGGAAGCAATGAGCTCCAGGCCACGACACTGCCTGTCCTTCTCTTTCTGCAGCAGCTCCCATAGCTCAGGATCACTGTCCGACAGCCTCTCCTGGCCTGTCCAGCCCCTGGTTGTTTCTCCAGTCTGGGTCTGGGCTGCCTCACTGTGCTGGCACCGTATGGCCATCCTGACCAGCTGACCACATCTCTGCAGAGGCTAAGGGAGGAAAAGCCAGAGTCAAATGAAAAGCATCCAGACAAACAGTCTCCCAACAACCCTCAGCCATGTGTTTTGCACCCTCTGGGTCCAAACCCAGCAGTGAGTTGTCCAGCCTGGCTGTTCTAGTACTCACCACCCCCACAACCACCTTCAAAAGCCAGTTACAGAGCCAAGGTTGAGATCAATGTCCAGGGGGTGGTTCTGATTCGGTCCATTCAACTCAACTCTGAATTTCCCTCCACCTCGACCCATGAACCACTCTGCAAAGCCACAAGGGCAAAGTCTGTCCTCTGGAAGCCTGTCTCTGGAACTCAGGAACTGACCCACAGCAACAAAAGGGTCTTTCTGCAGGGCCTCCACAAACTGATACCCCAGTCAGGGAAGGAGGCTGAGTAGGCAAGTGTTAAGGCAACAGGTTGTCGAGATGGTTTCCAGAGCAGTGGAGGTGGGAGGATCTTAAGGAAGAGGTGTAATGGGTGGGGTTCTGCTGGCAGGGAAGCTAAAACCCACATCATGTCCTCTCTTTCCACCCCTTCCAGCCCACAAAGCCGCGGGACCCCTGATGCAAGCGGCGGAGAAGGGTTGCATCATCTGCACCGCTCAGAGCTGTGGAAAGATTCAGCTCCGCGGTCCAGGCCGGGAACTCGCTCGTTCGCCAGCACAGGGTCCACGGGGCATCCGACGCGATTCCTCTCCCTTAATGCCACGTGAAGTGGTTGGTCATAGGCCCTGGGGGCGTCTGGCTGCCGGAATGAGAAGGGACCCTAGTTACCCCGCGCGCAGCCGGGGGTCTCGGGGATTCCCCAGGTGCGCGTTTGCACCCCGAGAACCCAGACCACGTGCGTGGGGAAGCCAGAACCCCACAGTTTATGAATGGGAACTAGGGTGGAAGGAGAGTTTGCTTTTTACTGGTCACCCAGTCTCCTGAGCCCCATTCTTACCCGAGTCGCCCAGAGCAAAGAGAAGTGCAGCATCGCCACCCCAAGTCTCAGGAGGTCTCCAGCCACCAACTCTGGCCGGCGTAAGGAAGAAGGCTGAAAACGACTGATCTGACAGCGCATGCGCGAAAAAACCGGCCGGGAAACTACAGGATATAGGGGAGGAGCCTACGCATGCGCGTGGGGGTTGGGGGAAAACGGCGGGGCGGAATGCCCTTTATGGTCTTTTGGGAATTGTAGTTTTTTTCCTTCCCCTTTTCCCGTTTCCTTTTCAGTCTGTAGCCGCAGGGTCAGAGGCTACTGTCTGAAAGAAAAGAGATCCAGTGCCATCCCATCTCCTCACTGTCCTGAAGCTCTTTAGGGTTTTATTCCTCCTGTCGCCCAGACAACGATCATTTATTGGGTGCCTTCTGAATACCCAGGATTATTAGGCTCTCTGGGAAAATCAAAGACTCTAGGTTGTACAGCTACAGAGCATGGTGCACTGGAAAGCATTCTGGTTTGGAAAGGTGAGAGACCAGAGTTCAAGTTCCAGCTTTGAGACTAAGTAGCAAATTAGTCTATTTGGGTCCCAGTTTCCTCGCTTGTAAATCAGTAATAACATGGGATGAGATTAAATATGTAAACCCCTGGTATCCATCATCCTCCTCTGTCTCACACACCTGCCTTCTCCACTGCCATCTCCTCCTACTCCCCGGACATCCAGGAGCTGAGTGAGGTGCCCCCTCCTGTTGTTACACGTGTTGAATTGAATCTTACCACTTGTTTAATTTTTGCTGCCCCAGGAGTGAGCTCTCTTTATATCCTTGGCACTATAGATTCTTGGAACTGGAAGGGATCTTCCTTTTAACCTCACTTCATCTGGACTTGTCCTTTGGGGAAGGGAACTCACTGACACCCCCAGGAGAAGGTTCCCAAACCTTGGCATCAGAATTGGCTGAGAAATGTAATACAAATATATGAGTGTGGGGCCTCTCATCAGAGGTTCTAATTCAATGAATCTTAAAGTGGCCTTTGCCCACTCATAGTGACACACAAAACCTCTCCTCAGTGATTACACTAGGCAGCGGCTTTGAGAACCACTGCCTTACATAGCAATATTACACATTCATTCTTTCAATCAACAAACATATTGAGCTCCTACTCCGTGCCAGGCATGCCATAGACCTGGAGGTATAAGAACAGATCACTGACTGCTGGGACATCAAGAAGTGAAAAGATAACAAAAAGTGCAATTACAGGCAAGGGCAACTCACTGAGCTCCCAGATGTCCAAAGCTGGGGAGGGCAGTAGGAGAGGATGGCTGTTGGGGAGGCAGGTCTGTGAGTCAGATGAAGAGATGGGAGGACAGTCCAACTCCAAACATGTTTTCATGCAAAGTCTCATTTAATCTCCAGGACATGGAGATTATTTTATTATTGCCTTACAAATGAGGAAACTGAGGCCAGGTGGGCGAACTTGCTAATTCCAGTCATTCCCACCTGGCTCTCATACCGGGCTCAGAAGTCCTCTCTTAGCTCTAATTTCCTTCCCTCCAGTGTCGTCAAGTCTTCCCAGCAATAGGCCTCGTGTTAGGAGTTGGCTCCAGTCTCTGACCCGGAACCACTTTCCAACTCCCTCTTCCTTTTAGGTGATACTCTTATTCATCCATCCACCTATCCATCCATCATTGGATATTTATTTTCCCCTTACCAACTTTTCACTCCCAGACTCACCTCAGGCACGGTTTCTTCCTAGAGCCAGCAGGCCATCCCCTAGAGAACACCGCCCTCTCCAACTTGGTACCTTGACTCAGGAAGCTGAAACGAGGCGTCGTCTTGTGCCTCAGCTTGTCCGTACCCCCGCCCTACCCCCAGTCAGGGGTCCTCAAGGGAGGGGGCGGCTGGGCTTGAGAAGTGCTAATGAAGCTGCAGCCAATTAACGCCCGGGCCAGGGTTGGGGGCGGATAAAATTAGCAGCCGCGGCTACAAGAAGGCGGTGGAGGCGGGGGTGGGCAGCTGGCTGAATGAAGAGGGCCCTGTTTGGTGGCGGCAGGCAGCGGCGACACGGCCCCGTTCTCCAAAGTCGCGCTTCTCCCTTCCCCCACCCCCTCGTCTCAGGCCTCCCTCTTCTCCCGCCTTCCCTCATCCGTCTGCAAACTCAGCGCCCACGAAATTAGGAAGGAAAAGGAAGATCGATGACTCCAGATGCCGCAAATACCATTCCCCATCCCCCCCACCTGCCTCCTCCCTCCAGCCCCTCGGAGCTTAGCAGGTTGTCAGCGCTCTGCCTACGCTGTTGCTGTATCTCCATCCCATTCAAGCCCTTATACCTTCTTCCCCAAAGAGTCCCAAATAGTCTGGGGGCAGCCCCTCTTATGTCTAATTCCCATCCCTCTGGGGCAGCTGCACCCCGCCCACCTCTGGGAGGAAAATGTCCACCTTTGCCAGGACTCCTACCGCAAGGATCGCCCCCATCTCCGTCTGATCTGGTTTTGGATGACTTCCCAGAGGCCAGCTCCAATATTTGCCTCAGTTTCCATGAGCAGGCGAGGGAAGAGGCCCTTACTAGACATAAACCCTCAGCACCCGCCCCTTCCTTACAAAAGTCTCACACAGACGCGTATTGGATTTCACTTTATTTTGTTTCCTTTCGCGTCTGTTTTGGCGTAGAAAAAATATCACCGAGAGGATGCAAGAAGGGGCAGGTGCAACAGGACTGTAGGGACAGGAGGCAGGCAGGCAGAGGCAGGGGCCAGGGGCGATCGCCTATGCCCAGGTGTTCTGCTTCCGCTACCCTAACTGGGGATTGGGGAAAGGGGACAGGCATACCGCAGGCAGAAAGGTTAGGAATAGGCAGTGGTTTATATACCTGGGGACTGGGTGGAGCAGGAGGGCAAGCGCCTGGGGGTGAGAAAGTAGGGGTGGGATGAAAAGCCAGGTCAGGAGTTTAAAGCTGCGGGCAAAGGGAATGTCCAGGCTAGCGCCAGGGAGTAAAAGGGACTCGGTGGGGATGCAGGGCACGCTGGGACGGCCTCTAAGCTCCGCCTATTCTAGGGCTGCGCTCTTGCCTGTCCACTTTGGCATGTAGCGGACAGGGTACCCCCAGCCTCTTTGGGGGCACTCCCCATAAGGAAAAGGGAACCCCGCTGGCTGACGGCTGATGGTGCCGGAGAGGGCTGGTCTCCGCCTCCAAAGGCGTGGACAGGGCCACAGGAGCTACAGGGCACGGAAAGGAGTACTAAGGGAGGCCGGGATTTGATGGGGCGCTCTGGGCCCGGGAGAGGGCGGGGCACACTATCCAAAGTAGGGGTGCTCGCTCTGGAAGTTATAGTCTGGGCACACCTTCTGCACCAGTTTGTAGTCAAAGCTGAGGAAGGAGACGAAAATGCAAATGACTTTGAAGGGCTTGGCACAGAGCCAGGCGGCCTGGCTCTGCGTGTGCTCGGTGAAGCACACCTGCGACGGGTCGTACAGGCACGGGCGGTGCTTCCGCGCGCGGTTTGTTTTCTCATACTCCACATGGCAATTGAAAGCGCGCGACTCTTTGGCCCCGGGCACTCCCAACGCGCCCCCGAATGGGCCCGCCAGCGCGCCCCCGACGGTGCCCCCTAGCCCTGGCCCCGAGGCCGCAATCCCCAGCGGGGGCGCCAGCCCGGGGAGCACCCCCTCCAGAGCCAGCGTAGACTGCAGAGGGTGGGGCGCGGGCCCCGGCAGCCAGACGCCCCCGAACTCCACACGCTTGGAGGGCGGCACTATACTGACGCTGAGGTTGCCCAGGCTGGACGAGTTGTGGCGGAAGTACACGCTGAAGGTACCGTTCACGTGATCCACGATCTTGCCCGTCACCAGCAGCGAGAATTTGAGGGTGTGTACCCGAAAGTAGAAGTCCCCCCAGCCGAAGATCTTTTTGGAGCGGGCCGCTTTGATAGACGGCTTTCTCTTGGCGCGCTGCGCGGGCAACGTCCCCGCCGCCCCGGCCCGGGCCAGAGCCCCCGTGTGATTAGCGGGCCAGGCCCAGCTCCAAGAGCCGGTGGTGCCCAAGCCTTGGGAAGATTTCGGCGCCTGAAGCCGATGGCCGGGGGTGCCCCCTCCGGCCGCGACGGGATGCAGCTCCAGGTACTGCGGCCTCCCGGACTCTGGTACCTGGGCACTGACCTCCTGTGGACGAAGAAAGAGGACAGGGAGACGCTGGCGTTGTCCCTGGCCACCCCGCCAGGGTCCTCCCCACGCCAGCCCCTTTCCGCGGCTGTAGGAGACCACATGGAATTGGGCTTTCTGCTGGGAGTAGACGTGCACCCTTTTCAACCTGTGTGGGCTTGGCCAAGTCACTGTCTGGGCCTCGGTTTCTACATCTGTGAAATGACCCTGGGAGTCTTTGTGCTTTCACGTAACTCCCAGCTAAGAAAGCTAGGAAAGCTAAAGCCAGTGTGGATTTGAATAGGGAGGAAGTGTGGCCGGATTCGCACCCCTGGCCTGGAGCCTGGTGGGCTCTGAGTAATGGGCCAGGGAGGGGTGGGACTCAGGCAAGTGAGGCCACGACCACTGTCAACTTCCAGCATCCAGAAAGAAGTGAAGACCTCTGGATACCTCTGCGGAATCTGGAGCCCCCGCCTGGCCTCGGCCTGTGGTTCCTTGCCGGGAGGGGCATGGGAAACCTATTGAGCTGAGGAGAGCAGTGGGGAGTCTGGGTGCTGTGGGTTAGGGCTGGGGGCTTACGGGCCAGCCCTCTCCACCCCCAGCACTCCTGCGATGGGGGAAGCGGCCTAAAGGTCCTCCCAGGTGCTCCAAGGGGGCCAGAGGACCGCCCTGCCCACCCCCACCCTTCTCCTGTCTCAGGTGGAGGCAGATCAGGGAGGCAGGGAGCGCTCCAGTACAAGATGGATCGAGAGGCAGGAGCGGCAGGGCCAGGCCTGGGCCATCAATTATCTGGGGCGGGGGTGGGGGTTGGGGGGCGGGAATGAAGGAGACCAGGGAGAGGAGCGCTAGAGGAAGAAATATGGAGATGCTTCTCCAGCCAGCAGAGCAGAAGGGAGAGGAGCCCTGCTTGTCAGAGTGTGTCAGTCAGCCTGCTCTTGTTATGGCCATTCAGTGTGGCCCTTACGGCATATGGGTTTGGACTGGGGAGAAGGAATACTGTGTATATGATTCTGGGGTGGCTGGGATGGTATGTGGGTATGTACACCTATGATGATGGCTGTGTGTATTCGCCTGGGGTGGCTGTGCACGGTGACTGGTGTGTGTGGCTGTGGTGACTGTGTCTGTATGCCCCATGTGTACCAATCTGAGAATATGTGTTGTGTCAGTCCCTGATGGCTGTGTATATATATGCCTGGTGCGTATGTGCATCTGTACTGGCTGTGTGTCCGTGTGTTATGAGTGAGGCTGTGTCAGTCTGTGGTACTTGTGTCTGTGTGACTGATGAATTATTCCTGGGTTTCCTGTATGTTTGAGGGTGGCTGTGTGTGATTCTCTGGGGGTTACCATTCCTGTGTGAGCTCCTATCGTCCTCTGACCAGGTGTCAAGCTCTTTCTGAAGGGTAGGAGCACTTTGCCCCCAAGCAGTGAAGCTCCTTCTGAAGTGTGTCAGTGTATCCACACGATAGAACCGGTGTGGTCTCACTGTGCTCCCCCACAGGGTGCATATGTGTAGGTCATATATGAATGGTCCCTGCAGGCATCCCACCACTGGCCTGCAGGCTGAGCTTTGGCTAGGTAAAGAGGCCTGACAACATAGGCAGCCCCTCTGCACATATCCATATGTACACACCATGTGTCCATGGGGGACGGAACGTCAGAGTCAAACTGCTGGGCTAGAATCTCCACCGCCTGGTCCCCATCCCTGCAGCACTGCGATCCCGGGGTTATTAATGCCTCCGCCACTCAGTCGTCATACATATTTATCACCCCCCTCATTCCTCCTCCCCTCCTTCCCTCCTCCCAGCTCAGGTGAGGGGGTGGGGGCAGCAGGAGCGATTGACTTAGACAGACAAGCCTGAGCTAGCAGGCCGGGAGGGTGGGCCGGAGAGGGGTTGGGGAGAGGGAGGGCCAAGGCCCGAGGAGGTGGCCTCAGAGAGGACCCTGCCTGAGCCCGAAGGAGGGTACTGGAGGAGGGGGTGCCTGGAGCCTACAGGGAAATGGAAGGGGGTGTTGTTTGAACTCTGACACCTAATATCTCCCTCTGGGCCCAACCATTGGTCTTTCCAGGGACATCCATCAGTCCCAGTTGTCTTCTCTTATGACCCCAAATGCCTCCAAGCCACCACCTCTGCACACCCCCATAGCAGTCTCTGTCCTGCACCCAGTTCAGGACTTGTCAAGGGCTGGTTCACTCCAGTGACTCCTCCCGGGTTAGGGGCTGGGAGATGAAGGAGATTTGGCTGGGCAGTGAGGGGTGCCAGGGGTCCCCCACTCTGATCCCAGACAAATTGCCGGCCATGTTTCTCTGATCCTGTCAAATCTCCGGGTTCTAGGTCCGCACCCCCCTCACTGGAGGCAGGAGACAGCCGAGGTAAAAGGGAAGGGTTGGGGGGGCGGTGGCCAAAGCAACCTCGGGGGAAGCTCAGGCAGGGAGGGGTGAGAGTCTGTGAGGAAACGAGCCGGGAAATGGGAACACGAAATAAAACAAAATAAAATCCTCCCTCTGGCTTCCTTGCTTGCACGCTTGCTCTCCCGCTCTCACTGGTTTTCCGTCTCTCTCTCCCCGACTCTTCTCTCAGCCTCTGTCTCTCACGCTCTCCCTTACCCTTTCCGTCCCTAATTCTCTCCTTCCCTGATTCTGTTTTTCTCCCTGTTTCTGTCTAACTGGGGTTCTCTCCCTCTATCCTTCAGGTTGTCTGTCTCCAGCTGTGGGTGGGAGAGAGAATGAGGGGAGAGCAGGGTGATAAAGGACCGCCCTTTGCCCAGGATCCTGGTCTGTCCCTCCCCCTCTAGGACTGAGAGTGGGAGCAAGGTGTTGTCCGAGAAGGGGTCCCCCTCGCTCCAAAGCTGGTTTAATTAAGCTAATTGGGTGCGGTGACATTTGCAGAGGGGAGAGGCTAGCTGGGCTGTCGGCGCGTGGGGTTGAGGGGTGCTCAGAGGCAGGTGGGGGGGTGGGGGGGCGGGCACTCCACCAGGCGTCTCCAGACCGGCGCTGGGCGGAGGCCGAGCCAAGAGCGTTTTGCCCCCAGGGCAGTGAGCCCACGCAGTGGAGAGGAGTCAGGCTGCCTCTGGCTGCTGAACAAACTCCACTGGGGTGGGGGTGGGGGCTCTTTGGGGATGGGGCCGCTGGGAATGGGGGAAGGATCCGGCTGTCGGCCCCCCAGCCGCATTGCAGGGCGCACTTCCCTCAGGTCTCAAGACTGGGCCATGGCTTCTCTTCTACCGCGTGGGTCAGGCGGGGCGCTTTGGAGGCAGACTCGGGGAGGGGACGGCACCCCCTGGTTGGGGAAGAAACAGTGCTCCAGGCCTGGGTTGGGGAAGGGGGGGAATAGCGTCCTGGGCCCTTGCCCCTAGAAAGAGGCTGGCGCACCGCAGTCAGGGCGGGGAGGAATAGCTGGCATCTGGTTGGGAACCAGGGATAGAGACGGGAGGAAGGACAGAGGTGGGGCGAAAAGGACAGGATGGGGTGAGGACTGGGATACAGATGGAGGGGGCCTAAGACTAGGACCGGCCGACGGGGGTATATCATGCCGAGGTGAGACTGGAACAAGGACAGACAGGGGAACGGGAATGAAGAGATCAGAAATGGTGGACAGGCATTGGGCAGAGGCAGGGATGCAGATGGGGTGGGGACCAGGGGAATGGATATGGGGGACAGAATGGGCTGAGAACCAAAGTGGAGGCGGGGAGAATATGGATGGTAGGTGAGGGCAAGGGCATTGGGGACTGGCAGGAATGAAGATGGGATGGGGATTGGGAGACGGAAATGGGGACCGGCTAGGTGGGAACAGAAATGGGGCGTGGGGAATGGTTATTGGGCAGAAAAGGGGATGCTGAGGGACGCAAAGACCCAGAGAACAGAGATGGGGAATGTGAATGGGGACTGGAGCAGGAAATGGGGGACAAGGCAGGAGATGGGAGACAGGGGCAGAGACAGGAGCCGAGGACAAGTGTGAGGGACAAGTCAGAGGAAAAGGCAGAGGACCCGGAGCCTGCGGCCGTTGGAGGGGGCCAGACGGGTGGAGAAGACGAGACACCTCATTCCAGACCCCACTACAGCGCGAGGGGGCGGCGCCGCTGGCGGGGCGGGCTCTGCCCTTGGGCCGGGCGCACCTCCCCCTCAGCCCCGCCTGCCCGCCTGCTCGCGGCCTGCAGCGCACGGCTCACGGTTATCTGAATTTTGATTTTATTTTATTTTATTTTATTTCCCTGCTTCCT
>JAQQAC010008251.1:0-13956 GCA_029783875.1 Phataginus tricuspis | reverse complement strand
TGGCTGGGGTGCCCTTTCCATGTAAGCCACCCATCAGCCAGCCTACTAATTTCTTCCACTCTCTACCCCCAGCCCCGGGGGCACCACTCTAGCCACCCTGTCCAGCTCCTGCTTACACAGGCCCGGTTCCCACGAGGGGGGGAGCTCCACCCCCACCCTTTTCCCTTGCTCCCAGCAGGAAGCGCCTCTGACCCTCAGCTTGAGTCCCACGCAGGGGGAGGAAGTGTTAGGAGGGCAAGCAGCAGCTCTGCTCACCCAAAAGGTCCAAGCCAGCCCCCTGGCCACCCACCCCCAGGCCTTGCAGGGTGTGGCACAGGCTACGTGTTGAGCGTGGGCTACGTGAGCTAAGAGCAAGCAGGCTTCTGAGTGCCAAGTGACGTGGCGGATCCCACATTGGCCCAGGCTCTGGTCCAGCCCAGGGGTGGTGCTGCTCTGGCTCAACTGGGCTCTTTGCCGACTGCCCAGCCTGCCCTGGAGGAGGCACCGATACCCAGGGAAGGGCTGCAGGCCACTGCCTCCTTCTCCAACAGACACCCATCACCCCATCCCCACAACTCACACCTGGACCTCCCCTTGCCATTCTCACCCCTCCCTTGCTCCCCTGCATTCCACCCCCGCCCGCCCTCCCCCCGGGATCAAACAGAAGCAGCCGTGGGCAAAATACAATTTCATTTAACAAATTGAATTTTCTGCGCCTGCTAATCACGTCTGGTGTCGGCTCTGATCACAGAGAGAGAGAGAGAAAGGAGGCTGCAGCCCCCGGAGGTCCCTGTGGTGGTGGTGGGAGGGAAGGGGAAGGAACACATTGAGGGAGACAAGCCACCACCTGGATCAGGGAACCCCTCCCACAGTAACAGAAGCTCAGGACAGGTTAGCATTTTATTAGATAAAAACAGAAAGGAGGGTGCCTACCCATCCCTTCTTCTGGCTCGCTCACAAAGGTAACTCCTGTCTCCCAGGGAAAGAGTAGGGAGTCTGTAACACTGAGATAATGGAAGAGATTAGGGCAGAAAGCCCCAGACCTCCTCTGTTGAAGTCTTGTTACAAGAAGAAATCTTCTCAGCTACAAATTCTGGAAAGGGAAACTACCTGGCTCCTCCCCTAAGTGGGAGGCTTTCCCTCCTCCAGCAAAAATTTGGAAGATAGGTGCTCCCTCCATTGGTCCAGGTAGTGGGGAGGAGGATAAATTTCCATCTGTGGGCCTCGTTTCCTAGGTGCCCTCAGCGCTCATCGAAACCAGGCATTGGGAAAGCCCTGGCAAACTGCTCCACACGTTGTCTGAGGTCGGCCAGCCGATGACTTATTTCTGGATCCTTGAGCAGGAAGGACTTGAAATCCTGGAGTTTGGCTAGAGAGGCATGAGGAAAAAAGTGGCCTAAGCTCTAGGGGAGGCATGAGATCAGCTGGGGGAGGGGGCGGATAATGAACATAAACTGGCTGGGGTGGGCGGGGGTCTTGTCCACTCACCAGTCTTACTCTTCACCTCCAAGCTGATGTTGACACCCTCATCTATAAAGTCCACGACTCTCCGGAAGTCATCCTCTCGGAACTGCCGAGAGGTCAAGGCTGGGGCCCCTGGAAGAAAGGCAGAAGACGATTAGCTCTGCCCAGGTCCACCTGGCACCCACCCTTCCTTCCTCAAACCCTAGGTCTCACCAAGCCTTAGGCCCCCAGGTGTGATGGCGCTTCGGTCTCCAGGACAGGTGTTCTTATTGGCTGTGATAGATACAAGCTCCAGCACCCGCTCAGCTCGAGCTCCATCCAGGCCCTTGGGACGCAGGTCCACCAGCACTAGGTGGTTGTCAGTGCCACCTAAGTGGGGGCAGTGAGCAGGGAGAGGTGAGCCCTGGGCCTGTGCCTGAGACCACAGAGGCTCTCACCCACCCCTTGGCTCACCAGACACCAGTGAGTAGCCCCGCTCCAGCAGGGCATCAGCCATGGCTCGAGCATTCTTCAGAACCTGCAGGGAGTATTCCCGGAACATGGGGCTACAGGCCTGGAGATGAGACAGCAGCTCCTGTGACTCCAAGCTCTGCCCCTTCTGCTCCTCCACACCCAGCATACTTCTGACCCAAGCTTTGACCTCTCATATCCTGGCACTTCCCTTCCACCATATCCTAGCAAGTACAGGGTCCAAGCCTCCAGATCAGTGCCTCCCACCCACCCAAGAACAGGGTCCCCAACCTGCTTTAAGGCCACAGCTACTGCGGCAATGGCATGGTTGTGGGGGCCCCCCTGCAGGGATGGGAACACAGCAAAGTTGATTCGGTCCTCAAATGTGTAGGGGATCTCCCGGCCAGTCTTGGGGTCCACAGTCCGAACCCCCTTCCGGTAGAAGATGAGTCCTGACCTGTGTGGGAAGTGGGTGGTCAGAATCTAAACTGAAAGAAAAGGGCAAGGGATGGGGGAAGCAGAGGAAGTTGGCTGGCCCAGGCACCCTAAGGGCTCCACCTCAGATGTGCTCAGTGTGCTGGGCTCCCGTGAGCAAGGGAAGCAGCCCCTCACTCCCACCTCCAAATCCCCTGCCAAGAATTGCCACATGAGCAAGAGAATCATCACAGACTGGGTAGAAGTCTTCAGGGCTTCAGGTGGGAATGAATTCCTTTCACATCCAGCCCAAAGATGCCCCGAGAACAGAGCGTGAAGGCAGGAAAAGGCAAGGCCTGACCTCAGGAGAGCCTGACCTGGCCCCTCGAAGGGTCTTGTGAGTGGTGGTGGTAACAACATCCGCATGCTGGAAAGGTGAGGGGATCACCTTGGCAGCCACCAGGCCACTGATGTGGGCCATGTCTGCCAGCAGGTGTGCTTTGACTTCATCACACACCTGGCAGGCACAGAGATAGGCCTCAGCCTGGGTAGGGCCCAGACAGGGCCACCACCCGAAATCTCCCCACCACCTCTTGGAGAACTCCAGTCCTCACCAACCTCTCTCATGCGGGCGTAGTCAATGAGGCGGGCATAGGCACTGGTGCCAGCTATAATGAGCCGAGGCCGGAAAAGCCGAGCAGTGAGTGCCAGCTGCTCATAGTCAATGAGGCCAGTTTGGGGCTGGACAGACAGACAAAGAGGTGAAGACCCGAGCAGGAAGCAGGGCGGCGCCTGCTCCTCCCTGCTCCAGGGCTTCAGACCCTCACCCTGCCCAGGAGATGACCCCAGGCCCAGGCTTGGGCAGCAAGCCCCCCACACCCTAGAGCACTCACATTCAGCTTGTAAGGCATAGACTCGAAGAAGATGGATGTGGCTGAGATCCGCTTGACATCAGACATATACCCATGGGTAAGACTGGGAGGGGAGGAGAAGTAGAAGGCTTCAGAGTGGAATAATGCCCAAATGCAACCGACTCCCTTCCCGCCCCGCTCCAAAGGCCTCTGTCCCCAGAACACTGCTGCCAGCATGCTCTACCCTCACTGCCCTGTCCACCTTTGGTGGGCCCTGGTTCCTGGGGCATTATCTTCCTCATCCACTGGCACTTGCAGGACAGGGAGGGGCCTGTTCCACCTGCAGGTGTTCAGGAAGTAACTCCTCGTCATGCCCATACTGCCCGCCATGCCATTCACCCGCTCCATCCATACTCACTGGCCCCCGTCCGGCAGGTCCAGCCCCATGATTCGGTCGTGAGGCTGCAGGAGGGCTGTGTAGGCAGCCAGATTGGCTGGGGACCCTGAGTAGGGCTGGACATTGACTCCCCACTGTGCAGGATCCAGATCAAAGGCCTCCAGGGCCCGGCGCTGACACAGCAGCTCAATTTCATCCACTACCTCTGCTCCCCCATAATATCTGCCACGGGAGAGAGAGGGTACTTCAGGGCACAGAGAAAGGCTTCCACCATCCCTGTAATCAGCACCAAAGGACAGGGAAGGCCACTCCTCTACACACACTGGGAGTCCCATCCCTGAGCCTACCCTCTGGCCCTCACCTCTTGCCAGGATAACCCTCTGAGTATTTGTTGTTCAGACAGGACCCCAGGGCTTCCAGCGCAGCTCGGCTGCAGAAATTCTGGGGTGGGAGTGGAGGGCAATGTCAAAAGATATTAAGCCCCTCTCTCTAGACCCCACAGCCCCATCCTGCAGAAACCTAGACTGCAGAGAGGAGCTGGGCTTCAAGCCTGAGGCAAGATCCTCAGAAACCTATTACAGCTGCTGTGATAGGTGTCCCCAGCAAGGCCACCTGTCCACTCAAACTTGGGCTTCCAGGCTCCTCTTTCCACTTGGGATGGGTGAGGGACTAGACTAAACTATAGGGGCCCTGGAAGGCCCTGGAAGGCTCTGGAAGCTCTTTAATGCCTCAATCCCATAACCCAGACTGGTCCTGCCTTGCTTTCAGAGGACAGTAAGAAGTCAGGGAGTTAAGGCCCAGCAGGAAGGCCCTGAGTCTGAAAGAGATCTGGAGAAACAGCAGCAAGATGACCTGTTACTTCCTGCACCCATGGTGGCCCAAGCCCTGGCCCCTCTTCCCAGGCCCCACCTCGGAAGCAATGAGCTCCAGGCCACGACACTGCCTGTCCTTCTCTTTCTGCAGCAGCTCCCATAGCTCAGGATCACTGTCCGACAGCCTCTCCTGGCCTGTCCAGCCCCTGGTTGTTTCTCCAGTCTGGGTCTGGGCTGCCTCACTGTGCTGGCACCGTATGGCCATCCTGACCAGCTGACCACATCTCTGCAGAGGCTAAGGGAGGAAAAGCCAGAGTCAAATGAAAAGCATCCAGACAAACAGTCTCCCAACAACCCTCAGCCATGTGTTTTGCACCCTCTGGGTCCAAACCCAGCAGTGAGTTGTCCAGCCTGGCTGTTCTAGTACTCACCACCCCCACAACCACCTTCAAAAGCCAGTTACAGAGCCAAGGTTGAGATCAATGTCCAGGGGGTGGTTCTGATTCGGTCCATTCAACTCAACTCTGAATTTCCCTCCACCTCGACCCATGAACCACTCTGCAAAGCCACAAGGGCAAAGTCTGTCCTCTGGAAGCCTGTCTCTGGAACTCAGGAACTGACCCACAGCAACAAAAGGGTCTTTCTGCAGGGCCTCCACAAACTGATACCCCAGTCAGGGAAGGAGGCTGAGTAGGCAAGTGTTAAGGCAACAGGTTGTCGAGATGGTTTCCAGAGCAGTGGAGGTGGGAGGATCTTAAGGAAGAGGTGTAATGGGTGGGGTTCTGCTGGCAGGGAAGCTAAAACCCACATCATGTCCTCTCTTTCCACCCCTTCCAGCCCACAAAGCCGCGGGACCCCTGATGCAAGCGGCGGAGAAGGGTTGCATCATCTGCACCGCTCAGAGCTGTGGAAAGATTCAGCTCCGCGGTCCAGGCCGGGAACTCGCTCGTTCGCCAGCACAGGGTCCACGGGGCATCCGACGCGATTCCTCTCCCTTAATGCCACGTGAAGTGGTTGGTCATAGGCCCTGGGGGCGTCTGGCTGCCGGAATGAGAAGGGACCCTAGTTACCCCGCGCGCAGCCGGGGGTCTCGGGGATTCCCCAGGTGCGCGTTTGCACCCCGAGAACCCAGACCACGTGCGTGGGGAAGCCAGAACCCCACAGTTTATGAATGGGAACTAGGGTGGAAGGAGAGTTTGCTTTTTACTGGTCACCCAGTCTCCTGAGCCCCATTCTTACCCGAGTCGCCCAGAGCAAAGAGAAGTGCAGCATCGCCACCCCAAGTCTCAGGAGGTCTCCAGCCACCAACTCTGGCCGGCGTAAGGAAGAAGGCTGAAAACGACTGATCTGACAGCGCATGCGCGAAAAAACCGGCCGGGAAACTACAGGATATAGGGGAGGAGCCTACGCATGCGCGTGGGGGTTGGGGGAAAACGGCGGGGCGGAATGCCCTTTATGGTCTTTTGGGAATTGTAGTTTTTTTCCTTCCCCTTTTCCCGTTTCCTTTTCAGTCTGTAGCCGCAGGGTCAGAGGCTACTGTCTGAAAGAAAAGAGATCCAGTGCCATCCCATCTCCTCACTGTCCTGAAGCTCTTTAGGGTTTTATTCCTCCTGTCGCCCAGACAACGATCATTTATTGGGTGCCTTCTGAATACCCAGGATTATTAGGCTCTCTGGGAAAATCAAAGACTCTAGGTTGTACAGCTACAGAGCATGGTGCACTGGAAAGCATTCTGGTTTGGAAAGGTGAGAGACCAGAGTTCAAGTTCCAGCTTTGAGACTAAGTAGCAAATTAGTCTATTTGGGTCCCAGTTTCCTCGCTTGTAAATCAGTAATAACATGGGATGAGATTAAATATGTAAACCCCTGGTATCCATCATCCTCCTCTGTCTCACACACCTGCCTTCTCCACTGCCATCTCCTCCTACTCCCCGGACATCCAGGAGCTGAGTGAGGTGCCCCCTCCTGTTGTTACACGTGTTGAATTGAATCTTACCACTTGTTTAATTTTTGCTGCCCCAGGAGTGAGCTCTCTTTATATCCTTGGCACTATAGATTCTTGGAACTGGAAGGGATCTTCCTTTTAACCTCACTTCATCTGGACTTGTCCTTTGGGGAAGGGAACTCACTGACACCCCCAGGAGAAGGTTCCCAAACCTTGGCATCAGAATTGGCTGAGAAATGTAATACAAATATATGAGTGTGGGGCCTCTCATCAGAGGTTCTAATTCAATGAATCTTAAAGTGGCCTTTGCCCACTCATAGTGACACACAAAACCTCTCCTCAGTGATTACACTAGGCAGCGGCTTTGAGAACCACTGCCTTACATAGCAATATTACACATTCATTCTTTCAATCAACAAACATATTGAGCTCCTACTCCGTGCCAGGCATGCCATAGACCTGGAGGTATAAGAACAGATCACTGACTGCTGGGACATCAAGAAGTGAAAAGATAACAAAAAGTGCAATTACAGGCAAGGGCAACTCACTGAGCTCCCAGATGTCCAAAGCTGGGGAGGGCAGTAGGAGAGGATGGCTGTTGGGGAGGCAGGTCTGTGAGTCAGATGAAGAGATGGGAGGACAGTCCAACTCCAAACATGTTTTCATGCAAAGTCTCATTTAATCTCCAGGACATGGAGATTATTTTATTATTGCCTTACAAATGAGGAAACTGAGGCCAGGTGGGCGAACTTGCTAATTCCAGTCATTCCCACCTGGCTCTCATACCGGGCTCAGAAGTCCTCTCTTAGCTCTAATTTCCTTCCCTCCAGTGTCGTCAAGTCTTCCCAGCAATAGGCCTCGTGTTAGGAGTTGGCTCCAGTCTCTGACCCGGAACCACTTTCCAACTCCCTCTTCCTTTTAGGTGATACTCTTATTCATCCATCCACCTATCCATCCATCATTGGATATTTATTTTCCCCTTACCAACTTTTCACTCCCAGACTCACCTCAGGCACGGTTTCTTCCTAGAGCCAGCAGGCCATCCCCTAGAGAACACCGCCCTCTCCAACTTGGTACCTTGACTCAGGAAGCTGAAACGAGGCGTCGTCTTGTGCCTCAGCTTGTCCGTACCCCCGCCCTACCCCCAGTCAGGGGTCCTCAAGGGAGGGGGCGGCTGGGCTTGAGAAGTGCTAATGAAGCTGCAGCCAATTAACGCCCGGGCCAGGGTTGGGGGCGGATAAAATTAGCAGCCGCGGCTACAAGAAGGCGGTGGAGGCGGGGGTGGGCAGCTGGCTGAATGAAGAGGGCCCTGTTTGGTGGCGGCAGGCAGCGGCGACACGGCCCCGTTCTCCAAAGTCGCGCTTCTCCCTTCCCCCACCCCCTCGTCTCAGGCCTCCCTCTTCTCCCGCCTTCCCTCATCCGTCTGCAAACTCAGCGCCCACGAAATTAGGAAGGAAAAGGAAGATCGATGACTCCAGATGCCGCAAATACCATTCCCCATCCCCCCCACCTGCCTCCTCCCTCCAGCCCCTCGGAGCTTAGCAGGTTGTCAGCGCTCTGCCTACGCTGTTGCTGTATCTCCATCCCATTCAAGCCCTTATACCTTCTTCCCCAAAGAGTCCCAAATAGTCTGGGGGCAGCCCCTCTTATGTCTAATTCCCATCCCTCTGGGGCAGCTGCACCCCGCCCACCTCTGGGAGGAAAATGTCCACCTTTGCCAGGACTCCTACCGCAAGGATCGCCCCCATCTCCGTCTGATCTGGTTTTGGATGACTTCCCAGAGGCCAGCTCCAATATTTGCCTCAGTTTCCATGAGCAGGCGAGGGAAGAGGCCCTTACTAGACATAAACCCTCAGCACCCGCCCCTTCCTTACAAAAGTCTCACACAGACGCGTATTGGATTTCACTTTATTTTGTTTCCTTTCGCGTCTGTTTTGGCGTAGAAAAAATATCACCGAGAGGATGCAAGAAGGGGCAGGTGCAACAGGACTGTAGGGACAGGAGGCAGGCAGGCAGAGGCAGGGGCCAGGGGCGATCGCCTATGCCCAGGTGTTCTGCTTCCGCTACCCTAACTGGGGATTGGGGAAAGGGGACAGGCATACCGCAGGCAGAAAGGTTAGGAATAGGCAGTGGTTTATATACCTGGGGACTGGGTGGAGCAGGAGGGCAAGCGCCTGGGGGTGAGAAAGTAGGGGTGGGATGAAAAGCCAGGTCAGGAGTTTAAAGCTGCGGGCAAAGGGAATGTCCAGGCTAGCGCCAGGGAGTAAAAGGGACTCGGTGGGGATGCAGGGCACGCTGGGACGGCCTCTAAGCTCCGCCTATTCTAGGGCTGCGCTCTTGCCTGTCCACTTTGGCATGTAGCGGACAGGGTACCCCCAGCCTCTTTGGGGGCACTCCCCATAAGGAAAAGGGAACCCCGCTGGCTGACGGCTGATGGTGCCGGAGAGGGCTGGTCTCCGCCTCCAAAGGCGTGGACAGGGCCACAGGAGCTACAGGGCACGGAAAGGAGTACTAAGGGAGGCCGGGATTTGATGGGGCGCTCTGGGCCCGGGAGAGGGCGGGGCACACTATCCAAAGTAGGGGTGCTCGCTCTGGAAGTTATAGTCTGGGCACACCTTCTGCACCAGTTTGTAGTCAAAGCTGAGGAAGGAGACGAAAATGCAAATGACTTTGAAGGGCTTGGCACAGAGCCAGGCGGCCTGGCTCTGCGTGTGCTCGGTGAAGCACACCTGCGACGGGTCGTACAGGCACGGGCGGTGCTTCCGCGCGCGGTTTGTTTTCTCATACTCCACATGGCAATTGAAAGCGCGCGACTCTTTGGCCCCGGGCACTCCCAACGCGCCCCCGAATGGGCCCGCCAGCGCGCCCCCGACGGTGCCCCCTAGCCCTGGCCCCGAGGCCGCAATCCCCAGCGGGGGCGCCAGCCCGGGGAGCACCCCCTCCAGAGCCAGCGTAGACTGCAGAGGGTGGGGCGCGGGCCCCGGCAGCCAGACGCCCCCGAACTCCACACGCTTGGAGGGCGGCACTATACTGACGCTGAGGTTGCCCAGGCTGGACGAGTTGTGGCGGAAGTACACGCTGAAGGTACCGTTCACGTGATCCACGATCTTGCCCGTCACCAGCAGCGAGAATTTGAGGGTGTGTACCCGAAAGTAGAAGTCCCCCCAGCCGAAGATCTTTTTGGAGCGGGCCGCTTTGATAGACGGCTTTCTCTTGGCGCGCTGCGCGGGCAACGTCCCCGCTGCCCCGGCCCGGGCCAGAGCCCCCGTGTGATTAGCGGGCCAGGCCCAGCTCCAAGAGCCGGTGGTGCCCAAGCCTTGGGAAGATTTCGGCGCCTGAAGCCGATGGCCGGGGGTGCCCCCTCCGGCCGCGACGGGATGCAGCTCCAGGTACTGCGGCCTCCCGGACTCTGGTACCTGGGCACTGACCTCCTGTGGACGAAGAAAGAGGACAGGGAGACGCTGGCGTTGTCCCTGGCCACCCCGCCAGGGTCCTCCCCACGCCAGCCCCTTTCCGCGGCTGTAGGAGACCACATGGAATTGGGCTTTCTGCTGGGAGTAGACGTGCACCCTTTTCAACCTGTGTGGGCTTGGCCAAGTCACTGTCTGGGCCTCGGTTTCTACATCTGTGAAATGACCCTGGGAGTCTTTGTGCTTTCACGTAACTCCCAGCTAAGAAAGCTAGGAAAGCTAAAGCCAGTGTGGATTTGAATAGGGAGGAAGTGTGGCCGGATTCGCACCCCTGGCCTGGAGCCTGGTGGGCTCTGAGTAATGGGCCAGGGAGGGGTGGGACTCAGGCAAGTGAGGCCACGACCACTGTCAACTTCCAGCATCCAGAAAGAAGTGAAGACCTCTGGATACCTCTGCGGAATCTGGAGCCCCCGCCTGGCCTCGGCCTGTGGTTCCTTGCCGGGAGGGGCATGGGAAACCTATTGAGCTGAGGAGAGCAGTGGGGAGTCTGGGTGCTGTGGGTTAGGGCTGGGGGCTTACGGGCCAGCCCTCTCCACCCCCAGCACTCCTGCGATGGGGGAAGCGGCCTAAAGGTCCTCCCAGGTGCTCCAAGGGGGCCAGAGGACCGCCCTGCCCACCCCCACCCTTCTCCTGTCTCAGGTGGAGGCAGATCAGGGAGGCAGGGAGCGCTCCAGTACAAGATGGATCGAGAGGCAGGAGCGGCAGGGCCAGGCCTGGGCCATCAATTATCTGGGGCGGGGGTGGGGGTTGGGGGGCGGGAATGAAGGAGACCAGGGAGAGGAGCGCTAGAGGAAGAAATATGGAGATGCTTCTCCAGCCAGCAGAGCAGAAGGGAGAGGAGCCCTGCTTGTCAGAGTGTGTCAGTCAGCCTGCTCTTGTTATGGCCATTCAGTGTGGCCCTTACGGCATATGGGTTTGGACTGGGGAGAAGGAATACTGTGTATATGATTCTGGGGTGGCTGTGTTTCTGTTAGCCTGGGATGGTATGTGGGTATGTACACCTATGATGATGGCTGTGTGTATTCGCCTGGGGTGGCTGTGCACGGTGACTGGTGTGTGTGGCTGTGGTGACTGTGTCTGTATGCCCCATGTGTACCAATCTGAGAATATGTGTTGTGTCAGTCCCTGATGGCTGTGTATATATATGCCTGGTGCGTATGTGCATCTGTACTGGCTGTGTGTCCGTGTGTTATGAGTGAGGCTGTGTCAGTCTGTGGTACTTGTGTCTGTGTGACTGATGAATTATTCCTGGGTTTCCTGTATGTTTGAGGGTGGCTGTGTGTGATTCTCTGGGGGTTACCATTCCTGTGTGAGCTCCTATCGTCCTCTGACCAGGTGTCAAGCTCTTTCTGAAGGGTAGGAGCACTTTGCCCCCAAGCAGTGAAGCTCCTTCTGAAGTGTGTCAGTGTATCCACACGATAGAACCGGTGTGGTCTCACTGTGCTCCCCCACAGGGTGCATATGTGTAGGTCATATATGAATGGTCCCTGCAGGCATCCCACCACTGGCCTGTAGGCTGAGCTTTGGCTAGGTAAAGAGGCCTGACAACATAGGCAGCCCCCTCTGCACATATCCATATGTACACACCATGTGTCCATGGGGGACGGAACGTCAGAGTCAAACTGCTGGGCTAGAATCTCCACCGCCTGGTCCCCATCCCTGCAGCACTGCGATCCCGGGGTTATTAATGCCTCCGCCACTCAGTCGTCATACATATTTATCACCCCCCTCATTCCTCCTCCCCTCCTTCCCTCCTCCCAGCTCAGGTGAGGGGGTGGGGGCAGCAGGAGCGATTGACTTAGACAGACAAGCCTGAGCTAGCAGGCCGGGAGGGTGGGCCGGAGAGGGGTTGGGGAGAGGGAGGGCCAAGGCCCGAGGAGGTGGCCTCAGAGAGGACCCTGCCTGAGCCCGAAGGAGGGTACTGGAGGAGGGGGTGCCTGGAGCCTACAGGGAAATGGAAGGGGGTGTTGTTTGAACTCTGACACCTAATATCTCCCTCTGGGCCCAACCATTGGTCTTTCCAGGGACATCCATCAGTCCCAGTTGTCTTCTCTTATGACCCCAAATGCCTCCAAGCCACCACCTCTGCACACCCCCATAGCAGTCTCTGTCCTGCACCCAGTTCAGGACTTGTCAAGGGCTGGTTCACTCCAGTGACTCCTCCCGGGTTAGGGGCTGGGAGATGAAGGAGATTTGGCTGGGCAGTGAGGGGTGCCAGGGGTCCCCCACTCTGATCCCAGACAAATTGCCGGCCATGTTTCTCTGATCCTGTCAAATCTCCGGGTTCTAGGTCCGCACCCCCCTCACTGGAGGCAGGAGACAGCCGAGGTAAAAGGGAAGGGTTGGGGGGGCGGTGGCCAAAGCAACCTCGGGGGAAGCTCAGGCAGGGAGGGGTGAGAGTCTGTGAGGAAACGAGCCGGGAAATGGGAACACGAAATAAAACAAAATAAAATCCTCCCTCTGGCTTCCTTGCTTGCACGCTTGCTCTCCCGCTCTCACTGGTTTTCCGTCTCTCTCTCCCCGACTCTTCTCTCAGCCTCTGTCTCTCACGCTCTCCCTTACCCTTTCCGTCCCTAATTCTCTCCTTCCCTGATTCTGTTTTTCTCCCTGTTTCTGTCTAACTGGGGTTCTCTCCCTCTATCCTTCAGGTTGTCTGTCTCCAGCTGTGGGTGGGAGAGAGAATGAGGGGAGAGCAGGGTGATAAAGGACCGCCCTTTGCCCAGGATCCTGGTCTGTCCCTCCCCCTCTAGGACTGAGAGTGGGAGCAAGGTGTTGTCCGAGAAGGGGTCCCCCTCGCTCCAGAGCTGGTTTAATTAAGCTAATTGGGTGCGGTGACATTTGCAGAGGGGAGAGGCTAGCTGGGCTGTCGGCGCGTGGGGTTGAGGGGTGCTCAGAGGCAGGTGGGGGGGTGGGGGGGCGGGCACTCCACCAGGCGTCTCCAGACCGGCGCTGGGCGGAGGCCGAGCCAAGAGCGTTTTGCCCCCAGGGCAGTGAGCCCACGCAGTGGAGAGGAGTCAGGCTGCCTCTGGCTGCTGAACAAACTCCACTGGGGTGGGGGTGGGGGCTCTTTGGGGATGGGGCCGCTGGGAATGGGGGAAGGATCCGGCTGTCGGCCCCCCAGCCGCATTGCAGGGCGCACTTCCCTCAGGTCTCAAGACTGGGCCATGGCTTCTCTTCTACCGCGTGGGTCAGGCGGGGCGCTTTGGAGGCAGACTCGGGGAGGGGACGGCACCCCCTGGTTGGGGAAGAAACAGTGCTCCAGGCCTGGGTTGGGGAAGGGGGGGAATAGCGTCCTGGGCCCTTGCCCCTAGAAAGAGGCTGGCGCACCGCAGTCAGGGCGGGGAGGAATAGCTGGCATCTGGTTGGGAACCAGGGATAGAGACGGGAGGAAGGACAGAGGTGGGGCGAAAAGGACAGGATGGGGTGAGGACTGGGATACAGATGGAGGGGGCCTAAGACTAGGACCGGCCGACGGGGGTATATCATGCCGAGGTGAGACTGGAACAAGGACAGACAGGGGAACGGGAATGAAGAGATCAGAAATGGTGGACAGGCATTGGGCAGAGGCAGGGATGCAGATGGGGTGGGGACCAGGGGAATGGATATGGGGGACAGAATGGGCTGAGAACCAAAGTGGAGGCGGGGAGAATATGGATGGTAGGTGAGGGCAAGGGCATTGGGGACTGGCAGGAATGAAGATGGGACGGGGATTGGGAGACGGAAATGGGGACCGGCTAGGTGGGAACAGAAATGGGGCGTGGGGAATGGTTATTGGGCAGAAAAGGGGATGCTGAGGGACGCAAAGACCCAGAGAACAGAGATGGGGAATGTGAATGGGGACTGGAGCAGGAAATGGGGGACAAGGCAGGAGATGGGAGACAGGGGCAGAGACAGGAGCCGAGGACAAGTGTGAGGGACAAGTCAGAGGAAAAGGCAGAGGACCCGGAGCCTGCGGCCGTTGGAGGGGGCCAGACGGGTGGAGAAGACGAGACACCTCATTCCAGACCCCACTACAGCGCGAGGGGGCGGTGCCGCTGGCGGGGCGGGCTCTGCCCTTGGGCCGGGCGCACCTCCCCCTCAGCCCCGCCTGCCCGCCTGCTCGCGGCCTGCAGCGCACGGCTCACGGTTATCTGAATTTTGATTTTATTTTATTTTATTTTATTTCCCTGCTTCCT
>JAQQAC010008238.1:0-10148 GCA_029783875.1 Phataginus tricuspis | reverse complement strand
TTCTATCCCTTTTTCTCTCTCTTCTTCCTCTGGTACTCCTATAATGCGAATATTGTTCCGTTTGGATTGGTCACACAGTTCTCTAATAGTCTTTCATTCCTAGAGATCCTTTTATCTCTCTCTGCCTCAGCTTCTCTGTATTCCTGTTCTCTGATCTCTATTCCATTAACAGTCTCTTGCATCTCATCCAGTCTGCTGCTAAGCCTGCCGATTGCTTGTCTCATTTCTGCAATTTCTTTCCTCCCTTCCCTCCCTTCCTCCCTTAGCTCTTGCATATTTCTCTGTAGATCCATCAGTATGGTTATGACTTTTATTCTGAATTCTTTTTCAGAAAGGTTGTGCATGTCCATCCCATCTGGCTCCCTCTCTGGGGTTTTATGGGTAAGTTTTTTTTGTACCATATTCCTCTGTCTTTTCATGGCGATGGAAGTGGTCACTGGTAGGTGCCTCGTGTGTCAGCTGGGCTCAGTAAGACTTTTAAAAAGAAAAAAAAGGAAGAAAGGAAAAAAAGGGGAAAAAAGTGCAGGGGAAAAACAAAAAAGAAAGAAAAAGAAAAAAAAACAAAAAACAAAAACAAAAACAAAAAAAATGCCCGCTGGGAGTGGATTCTGTGACGATGCTGTAGGTGGCACTGCTGCTCCACTGTTCCGTTCCGCTGGACCCTTTGTGGCACTGGCCAGGGTGGGGGGGACGAATGGGAGGCTGCTGATCTCTGTGGGAAGCCTCAGCACAGCTCCTTTGCTCGGCCGCCAGCCTAGTGGTCTGAAATTCCCCAGGACTCCCAGCCTGCTGGGCTGAGTGCACTGGGACAATTTTGTTGTGCTGTTGGGCCCGTGTCTCTTTAAGACTTTTTTTAAAAGTGTGCACTTTTCTTTTGTCCCAGGGAGCCAGCTGAGAGGACCCGGCTGCGCTGTCCCTCTCAGATCCTGCCCCTCTGTCTCTCCAGTCTCCGATACACCGCGCAACGTATGTCAGCGCTCCCGGCGCAGATCACCAGGGCTGGTTATTTGGCAGGCCCGTGCCTCCACTCCCTCCCTGCTCCGAATCCTTTCCTCCTGTTGGTGAGCTGGGGTGGGGAAGCGCTCAGGTCCCGCTGGGTCACGGCCCCGTATCCTACCTGCTTCATGAAGCGCTGAGTCCCCGCAGGTGCAGCTCTAGTCTGGCTATTGTACTGTATTTTCTGGTCTCTCTTTTAGGAATAGTTGTATTTGTTGTATTTTCATAAATATATATGGTTTTGGGAGGAGATTTCCGCCACCCTGCTCACACCACCATCTTCCCAGTAGTCCCCAGGGTTTTTTTTTTTTCTATATTCTCAGAAAAAAAAATGTATCTGTGAAGTGTCAATTCAATTTCCACAGGCTTGTCTCAGTTCCTTCAGAAGAATGGAACAATACTACTTAAACACAGTAAAACAAAACAAAACAATATTTTAACTGCAGGAGGATCAGTGCTTCCTGGGTAAGGCCAGTTCCCATCCCCACTGGTGTCCCCAAGAAAATTCTGACATTCTGTTTGGTTAAAGTTGACCATTTTTCTATTGCAAAATTTGTCTTTTCCTCTTGCCAGGAAAGGTTCTGTTGTTCCTGACTGGAGAATTAACCTTTTAGAGGCTTAGCTACAAGTCTCTAACTGCCTGTGTTCTTCAGGAGCATTTTCCCCTGCACTTGCCACATCAGAATTCAAGCAAAAAGGCCTAGACGAACCAGTGCCATTGAATGGCTCTATTGCAGCTGGCTCTCTCTGCAGCCCCCTGCATGATGCACACTTTCTGAGGAACATGCTGAGTAGATTGGGTGAAAGCACAGAGGCCCTGTGGCTTTAGGGTGCCAGGAGTCATACCATGCCCTGTGAAGGGCCAGGGTGCAGTACTGTGAATACAAAACATTACTGGGAAGTTTTTCGAATCAGAAGCATTAGGTTCCTCATTTATTCCTGAGGAAGTCACCCAGCATCTGTCTGTTCTGTAGGGTGACTTACTTTGTGAGAGTGAGGACGGGCTATCGAGGCACAGTACCTAACACCTCTGGGCTTGTGCTGGCTCAGGGCAACCGCCTCAAGTCCTTGCGTTTTTTTGCATCCGGAGTTGCGTTAACAGTGAGATGAGAGCGAGGACCAGGGCCTGGGCTGAGCTTGGCGCTGCTGCAGCCAGCTGGGCCACCACTTTCAGGGAGGTGGGCTAGGGGCTCAGTCTTGAGAGGAACAAGTTTTTGAGCCTTTCTGAGCTTTACATCTTTGCTCCACGAAAAATAAAGACAAACCGTGGTAGAAATTTGGACTTGGGAAGGATCGCTGGGAAAGATGCAATGCAAGGCTGTTTCTGCAACTCTTTCAGTTAACAGACATTTCTAGAGACATTCTGCCTTTTGACGTTCAACCCAACCCTTCAGGAGGACTGCTGCTTCCCCTACCCTCCAGGAGGAGGGACGCTCAAAGCCAGGTGCTCAGTGACAGGCCGGGAAAGGAGTCCCCAAATTCAGCAGATTTATCGGCATATCCAGCTGGAATTTCAGAAGGACTTGGTAATGTGCCTACACTCATGTAAATTTCCCATTTCTAAACAGGATAACCCGAAGTTTTAGGAAAACAAAACAGATGAATCTTAGATTCTAGTTTCATTTGGCAATTTCAATTTTTTAATTCATCTAATAGATTTACATTTGTTTATAAATATTCTGTTCCCAGGGTAAGTTTAATGCTCGTAAGGTAGAGCTGCACCTTACATTTACTCAGTGTTTCTTTTCCATGTCAGTGCGATAATCCCCAAATTGTAATGATTCAATTAATAGTTACTGCAAGAGTCAGATTATAACATTTAAAAATTCTCAGTAGTGCCTAGTTAGGATACTTTTGTTTGAAGTGACAGAGGGTCAACTCAAAAGTGTCTTGAACATTAAGGTCATTCATCGGCTCATGAAACTGGAGTTCCAGGAACAGGGGACTCAACGCTGTGGGAGGAGGCGGCTCTTCCTGCCCCTACTCGGTGTCCCCTGTGCCTCTTTGTTCATGACAACCAGGATCCTATACTGGTGGTTTTCTAGGGCTCCAAGTTTTCCCCGCGTCCAATTGAGTAGCCCTGGAAACGCTGTGGGAACTGTTATGATCCTTCCCAGAAGCTCCTCTTCAGCTCTAATTGTCCCTACGCGCCCAATCCTGAACCTGTCACCAAGGCAGTGAATGAGCTACTCAAGCTGGGTCAGACTCATCAGGGTCCACTCTGGATCTGGCTTTGTGTGGACTCTATCAAGCATGGTTAGAACAAATCCCAGAAAGAGGGAGAGAGATATGGGTGCTGAGCAGATCTGCAAGAGCTGCCCAGGGAGTGGCAGGCCTGCCCTGGGATTTGTTCCAACAGCGGAGAGCCCTGGTGTGTACCAGGGCTTGGAGGGGCTTGGGGCTGACCGAGGAGCACAGAACAGCGGCCGGTAGGACAGCAGGCTGGCAGTCGGGCTGGCCAATCTGTACTGAGCATTGGCCTTTGGCCACTGGCTCTATCTTTGACCTGTTGACACGTCCAAAAGAGACACGCTGTAGCTGATATTTATTTTGCCTTAGGCATTGAAGGAAAGTAAAGAAGACTTTCCATGTCGTTTACTTTATGTAGGATCTTCATCTTGTACCGTTCACTAGACTGTTTAATATATCAAATTTTGCTGCATTAGGAGAGGTTGTTTGGAGGTTTCCTTGTAAACTCTTAGTTCAAGATTATGTTGTAATGTATCATTAAAAAAATTCCCCCATCCATCCCTTTGCTAACAGAGATGGTAAAGGTTAAATACATGGGTGGTTCTGATGACGCTGAGAAGCAGTGACTTACCAAATGTCCGGTCCTGGCGGGGACAAGGGATGATCCAGTCAGGAGCGTGTTCTGTCCCGATTCTGGGTGATGTTTGTATCTACACAGAGGACAGGAGTCTGACTTGTGGATGATTACAAAGTGGACACACGGCCAAGGTTAGGCTCACAGACACTGGGAAGCAGGTGACTTACACAGTGGACATACAGCCGTGACCAGCACACCGTTCATTTTGGTTCCTAAGGTGGATGGCATTGTTTGTAGTGGTTCTTGACAGAACTTAATTTTCTTTGGCTGCCCAACTTGTACGTTTGTGTTTAACATAATTTAATTTCCAGAAAGATATCTGCACAGCAGTAAACCATGAATGAGCAAAGAGCAGGCAGAGACCTGCCTTAGGCCCTGATGGACATTCCTCCCACTCCTGCTGCGCCATCCTGCCTACCCCCACCTCTGAGCATCATCAGTAACAATGCTCCAAGTGTCAGAATGCCAGGCTTGATCCAAGGGGCCTTTGGCAGATGTAATGTTAGTCTGGTGTTCTGTCTGTAGCAATTTGACCATAAGAGTACAAAACAGAGTGCCGATATTACTGATTGCATTTCAATTATTAAAAATCAGGCTGTCTGTGTAGAACACTCCTCTATGCACTCCTTTCAAGAGGTTTTATTTTTGCCACATTTCCTAAGATGTGATTTGACCCTCTAAGATACTGATAGCTGAAAATATGGATACAACAGAGCAGAAAACAGGGGTAGTGAGAGAAATGCTTATACACCCAAAGACAAGAGGAGAATAGATAAGAAGTACTTAAGAAGAAGAAATGGGGATAATTACATTAGCATTCATTAAGAACATTGAAGCTTATTTATGGAAAGCTTCTACTGCCCTCATTAAAGGTTCCCATTTGTCTTTTCCTCTAGGTTTATTAAGATATGATTGACATAAAACACTGTATTAGTCCAATATGTACAATGTAATAATTTGATGTATGTATTTTAAAACCATTACCACAGTAATTTTAATTAACACCATCACCTTACAGTTGCAAATTTTTTTTCTTATGATGGGAACTCTTAAGATCTACTTTTTTTTTAGCAACCTTCAAATATACAATAAAGTTTTATTAACTACAGTCACTATGTAGTACATGACATCCCCAGGACTGACTTATCTAACTAGTAATTTGTACCTTTTGATGCCCTTCACCCATTTTGACACTCCCCCACCCCCAGCAACCATCAGTCTCTTTTCTCTTCTCTGTATCCATGAATTCAAATTTTTTTAGCGTCCACATAAAAGTGAGAGCATGTAGTATTTGTCGTGCTCTGACATTTCACTTAGCATAGTGCACTCAAGGTCCAGCCATGTTGTAGTTTAATGGTAGGATTTCCTCATTTTTTATGGCCAAATAACATTCCATTGGGTGTACATACCACAATTTCTCTATCCATTCATCCATCATCAGACACTTAGGTTGTATCCCTGTCTTGGCTATTGTGAATCGTGCTGCCATGAACATGGGGTGCAGGTATCTCTTTCACATAGTAATCTCACTTCCCTCAGATATACACACAGAAGTAGAGTTGCTGGATGGTATGGTGGTTCTATTTTTAATTTTTTGAGGAAGCATTTGTTTTTACTTTCAGGTTTTTATCAATAAGGAAGTAAATCTTCATACGTTTAGAGATCAGAATACAGAACTAGCCTTACATACATTCATCCATCCCTTCACCCACCTAGTATTTTTCTTTTTAATTTTCATATCATTAATACACAATTACATGAGCAACATTGTGATTACTAGATTCCCTCCATTATCAAGTCCCCACCACATACGCCATTACAGTCACTGTCCATCAGCATAGTAAGTTGCTATAAAGTCACTACTTGTCTTCTCTGTGCTATACTGCCTTCCCTGTGCCCCCTACATAATGCCCCTTATTCCCCTTCTCCCTCTCTTCCCACCCACCCTACCCAGTCCCCTTCCCTTTTGCAACTGTTAGTCCATTCTTGGGTTCTGTGAGTCTGCTGCTGTTTTGTTCCTTTAGTTTTTGCTTTGTTTTTATGCTCCACAGATGAGTGAAATATGGTACTTGTCTTTCTCTGCCTGGCTTATTTCACTGAGCATAATACCCTCTAGCTCCATCCATGTTGTTGTAAATGGTAGGATTTGTTTTCCTATTATGGCTGAATAATATTCCATTGTGTATATGTACCACATCTTCTTTATACATTCATTTATTGATGGACCCTTAGGTTGCTTCCATTTCTTGGCTATTGTAAATAGTGCTGTGATAAACATAGGGGTGCAAATGTCTTTTTGAAACTGGGACACTGCATTCTTAGGGTAAATTCCTAGGAGTGGAATTCCTGGGTCAAATGGTATTTCTATTTTTAGTTTTTTGAGGAACCTCCATATTGCTGTCCATAATGGTTGAACTAGTTTACATTCCCACCAGCAGTGTAAGAGGGTTCCCCTTTCTCTGCATTCTCACCAGCATTTGTTGTTCCTATTCTTTTCTATGCTGGCCATCCTAACTGGTGTGAGGTGATATCTCATTTTGGTTTTAATTTGCATTTCCCTGATAATTAGGGATGTGGAGCATCTTTTCATGTGCCTGTTGGCCATCTGAATTTCTTCTTTGGAGAAACGTCTGTTCATATCCTCCATCTATTTTTTAATAGGGTTATTTGCTTTTTGGGTGTTGAGGCATGTGAGTTCTTTATATATTTTGGATGTTAACCCCTTGTCGGACATGTCATTTACAAATATATTCTCCCATACTGTAGGATGCCTTTTTGTTCTGCTGATGGTGCCCTTTGCTGCACAGAAGCTTTTTAGCATGATGTAGTCCCATTTTTTCATTTTTTATTTTGTTTCCCTTGACAAAGGAGATGCATTCAGGAAAGAGTTGCTCATGTTTATATTCAAGAGATTTTTGCCTGTGTTTTCTCCTAAGAGTTTTATGGTTTAATGACTTACATTCAGGTCTTTGATCTACTTTGAGTTTACTTTTGTGTATGGGGTTAGACAATAATCCAGTTTCATTCTCTTGTATGTAGCTGTCCAGTTTTGCCAACACCAGTTGAAGAGGCTGTCATTTCCCCATTGTATGTCCATGGCTCCTTTATTGTATATTAATTGACCATATATGGTTGGGTTTATATCAGGGCTCTCTAGTCTGCTCCATTGATCTATGGGTCTGTTCTTGTGCCAGTACCAAATTGTCTTGATTACTGTGTCTTTGTAGTAGAGTTTGAAGTCAGGGACTGTAAACCCCCCTGCTTTATTCTTCCTTCTCAGGATTGCTTTGGCTATTTGGGGTCTTTTGTGGTTCCATATGAATTTCAGAACTATTTACTCCAGTTTGTTGAAGAATGCTGTTGATATTTTGATAGGAATTGCATTGAATATGTAGATTGTTTTAGGCAGGATGGCCATTTTGAAAATATTAATTCTTCCTATCCCTGAGCACGGGATGTGTTTCTATTTATTGGTATCTTCTTTAATTTCTCTCATGAGCGTCTTGAAGTTTTCAGAGTATAAGTCTTTCACTTCCTTGGTTAGGTTTATTCCTAGGTATTTTATTCTTTTTGATGGAATTGTGAATGGAATTGTTTTCCTGATTTCTCTTTCTGCTAGTTCATCATTAGCGTATAGGATTGCAACAGATTTCTGTGTATTAATTTTGTATCCTGCAAATTTGCTGAATTCAGATTTTAGATCTAGTAGTTTTGGAGTGGATTCTTTAGGGTTTTTTATGTACAATATCATGTCATCTGCAAACAGGGACAGTTTAACTTCTTCCTTGCCAATCTGGATGCCTTTTATTTCTTTGTGTTGTCTGATTGCCGTGGCTAGGACCTCCAGAACTATGTTGAATAAAAGTAGGGAGAGTGGACATCCTTGTCTTATTCCCAGTCTTAAAGGAAAAGCTTTCAGCTTCTCACTGTTAAGTGTGATGTTGGCTGTGGGTTTGTCATATATGGCCTTTATTATGCTGAGGTACTTGCCCTCTATACCCATTTTGTTGAGAGTTTTTATCATGAATGGGTGTTGAATTTTGTTGAATGATTTTTCAGCATCTATGGAGATGATCATGTGGTTTTTGTCCTTCTTTTTGTTGATGTGGTGGATGATGTTGATGGATTTTCGAATGTTGTACCATCCTTGCATCCCTGGAATAAATCCTACTTGATCATGATGGATAATCTTTTTGATGTACTTTTTAATTCGATTTGCTAATATTTTGTTGAGTATTTTTGCACCTATATTCATCAGAAATATTTGTCTCTCATTTTCTTTTTTTGTGGTGTCTTTGCCTGGTTTTGGTATTAGAGTGGTGCTGGCCTCGTAGAATGACTTTGGGAGTATTCCCTCCTCTTCCACTTTTTGGAAGACTTTAAGGAGGATGGGTAATAGGTCTTCACTAAATGTTTGATAAAATTCAGCAGTGTAACCATCTGGGATTCTGTTCTTAGGTAGTTTTTTGATTATCACTTCAACTTCCTTGCTGTTAATTGGTCTATTCAGATTTTCTGTTTCTTCCTGGGTTCACCCTCAGAAGGTTGCATTTTTCTAGAAAGTTGTCCATTTCTTCTAGGTTATCCATTTGTTACCATATGATTTTTCATAGTAGTCTCTCATAATTCTTTGTATTTCTGTGGTGTCCATAGTGATTTTTCCTTTATCATTTCTGATTCTGTTTATGTGAGTAGACTCTCTTTTTTTCTTGATAAGCCTGGCTAGGGGTTTATCTATTTTGTTTATTTTCTCGAAGAACCAGCTCCTGTTTCAATTGATTCTATTTTTTATTCTTCTTGATTTTATTTCTGCTCTAATCTTTATTATATCCCTCCTTCTACTGACTTTGGGCCTCATTTGTTCTTCTTTTTCTAGTTTCGTTAATTGTGAGTTTAGACTGTTCATATGGGATTGTTCTTCTTTCCTGAGGTGGGCCTGTATTGCAATATACTTTCCCCTTAGCACAGCCTTCGCTGTGTCCCACAGATTTTGTGGTGTTGAATTATTGTTGTCACTTGTCTCCATATATTGCTTCATCTCTGTTTTTATTTGGTCATTGATTCATTGATTATTTAGGAGCTTCTTATTAAGCCTCCATGTGTTTGTGGGCTTTTTAATTTGCTTTGTATAATTTTTTTCTAGTTTTATACCTTTGTGATTTGAGAAGCTGGTTGGTACAATTTCAATCTTTTTTAATTTACTGAAGCTCTTTTGGTGGCCTAGTATATGATCTATTCTTGAAAATGTTCCATGTGCACTTGAGAAGAATATGTATCCTGTTGCTTTTCAGTGGAGTGTTATGTAGATGTCCGTTAGTTCCATCTGTTCTAATATGTTGTTCAGTGCCCCTCCTTACTTATTTTCTGTCTGGTTGATCTGCCCTTTGGGGAGAGTGGTGTGTTGAAGTCTCCTAAAATGAATGCATTGCATACTATTTCCCCCTTTACTTCTGTTAGTATTTGTTTCACATTTGTAGGTGCTCCTGTGTTGGGTGCATAGATATTTGTAATAGTTATATCCTCTTGTTGGACTGACCGCTTTATCATTATATAATGTTCTTCTTGTCTCTTGTGACTTTCTTGTTTTGAAGTCTATTTTGTCTGATACAAATACTGCAACTCCTGCTTTTTTCTCACTATTAGTTGCATGAAATATCTTTTTCCATCCCTTTACTTTCAGTCTGTGTTTTTCTTTGGGTTTGAAGTGAGTCTCTTGTAGGCAGCATATAGATGGGTCTTGTTTTTTTATCCATACAGTGACTCTTTGTCTTTTGATTGGTGCATTAAGACCATTTACATTTAGGGTAATTACTGATAGGTATGTACTTATTGCCATTGCCGGCTTTAGATTTGTGGTTACCAAAGGTTCAAGGGTAATTCCCTTACTATCTAACAGTAATTTAACTCACTTAGTATGCTATTACAAACACAACCTAAAGGTTATTTTTTTTTCTCCTCCATTCTTTGCATATTAGGTATCATATTCTGTACTCTTTGTCTATCCCTTGGTTGACTTTGGGGGTAGTTGATTTGATTTTGCATCTGCTTAGTAATTAACTGTTCTACTTTCTTTGCTGTGGTTTTATTGCCCCTAGTAACAGCTATTTAGCCTTAGGAATACTTCCATCTATAGCAGCCCCTCCAAAATGCACTGTCGAGGTGGTTTGTGGGAGGTAAATTCTCTCAACTTTTGCTTATCTGAAAATTGTTTAATCCCTCCTTCAAATTTAAATGATAATCTTGACAGATAATTCTTGGTTCGAGGCCCTTCTGCTTCCTTGCATTAAATATATCATGCCACTCCCTTCTGGCCTGTAAGGTTCCT
>JAQQAC010008229.1:0-13084 GCA_029783875.1 Phataginus tricuspis | reverse complement strand
TAGGTGTTAAGTCTGAAGCTCTGAGTGTGAATTAAGTCCCCTGAAATGTAAATGACAGTACTTATTTAAAATAATAGTAAAGGTGGCACTTCTTGAATGTTTACTATGGACAAGGTAAACTCTTGAACACTTTATATGTACTACCTCACAACTATCTTATAAAGTAGGTCAAAATCATTATTTCCATGTGTACAATCTTACCTTCAGATTTTTTGTTACATATATTAATGCTAAAAAGAAAATAAAGAGTCTAAAAGACATGTGAACCAAATGCAATGAGTTTATTTTTGATCCCCGATTCAAAGTAACTATAATAAGACAGGGTAATAAGGGCAAATTGGAGTGATAATAACTAACATTAAGCCTTTATTATTCAGAGGAATAGAGGTATTGTGATTATTAATGTTCAAAACGTTTTCAAAATACACCGAAGTACCTACAGGTGAAACAACATGTCTGTACTTTAAAACACAAGAGCAAAACCAATTTGGGGCGGGGGTGTTGACGGAACAGGTCTGACAAAACACTGTTAACTGCTGGAGCTACATGGAGGTTCATGACGATATTTTTCCTTCCTTTTGTGTATGTGTGACATTTGACGCAAAACTGTAAGAAGGGGCAATAACTATGTTTCTCATAGGTCTGTTGTGATCACTGATTGAGGAAATGTATGCAAAGTGCTCAGCAGAGGGCCTAGTGCAGAATAAAGACTTCGTACTATTATCCTCTGCACTGCCATAACGTTACCTTCAATCTTTACAACAATCCTTTAGAGATGAGAAAAAGAGAGTTTAAGTCATTTACCTGCCCAAGAGTCTATAGCTACTAAGTGTCAAAGCCAAGATTTGAACCCAAGTCATTCTGGTAGCAAAACTTGATCTGTTCTCCAGTCTACACTACATCCTTTCTAAAAAGAATTATAACCATTTATTTTTAAAACTTTCATTAAATTCCCGGTGCCTATAGGATGAATTTATGACCCAAGGCAATCCAGACTCAATCTACCTTTTTAATCAAATTAGTACCATTTTTTGAATTAGTCATCCTTTGTCCATTTATCTATTATAGTGGCTCTGTCTTGTATCAGGTTTCCACATAAGCCTTCTGGGCTTTCTAGTTGGTTCCACTGGTCTGTAGCAATCATTCTAGGGTTGGTAACTGCTGTTAGCTTAGAGGTGATCTCAGCATCTGACAGAAGGTGGCTAGTAAACACTGCGTAATCACTAATAAATGCAAAGAACCCACTTCTTCCACACCACCAGGGGCACGTACCTGAGAGATCCCTCCAGTGGAGCTGTATGATCTGCTAATGGCATTGCGGCTCGACATGCGAATGCCACACGTGCAGGTGCCACGTGTGCAGGTGATGGATCTCTCAGTTAAGTGGCCATCCGAGCGCTGGGAGTTGAGGCCACTCTTCGGGGGCCCAGGCCTAAAAGGGAAATAAAAGGGAAAAACACAGATGTGCTACTGAAAGGCAACAACATTGTTTTAAGGCTTCATCCCCTGGTCACAAAATCGTTCTAACATAATGAAAAAGGATAAGTTACTAATTTTACTGTTAATTCAGCTAAATATATCTCACAAAGTCAGAAACGGAAAGCTAAGTATTTTAAAAGTTAAATGTATGATTCTACTTATATCTACTCTAGGAAACACACACTAACCTACAGTGACAGACTGGGGATCAATGGATGCCTGGCACCAGGGGCAGGATGAGAGGCTGGCTTGAAGGCTTTACCAGGGGCCACGGGGAACCTGCTGGCAGTCAGGGTGATGTTCATGATCCTGACTGTGGGGATGGTTTCATGGGTGTGAGATTTAGACAAAATAGTGATTGGAGCAAGTTACTCAAAATGTTCCTCTCTAATTTCAAAGAGTAAAATTTATAGGACAATAATTCTGATAAGAATACATGTCAAAATTTATAAAATTGTACACTTCAAAGTCAATTATACCTCAATAAAGCTGTTAAAAAAAAACTAGGAGGAACCAACCACTTTTTCTAAGATTCAAACTGAAACAGAAATTCCCTAAACATCTTTCCTGTGAACTAGTCATCCAGCCTTTGTAACGGCGCAGACGGCTCACTACCTCCTGGCTGATGAATGTCAACCCCAGACCAGTTTATTCCTGCACTGGATGAAAACATACTTCGTCTTTCACTTACTTCACCTATGCATCCTGCCTGCAGCCTAATTGTTCTCCTTTCCTGTGAGAGTCCTTCAGTTTTCTGCAGAGCATTATCCTCCCCTCCCTCATTTCCTTGCGCCCCTGAGGTTTTTCTCCTCTGGCCTAGGACTTCTGTACCTTTACAACCCCTCACCCACACCCCCCACACCCCGTGACATTTGAGGTGCTTCACTCGCAGTGAATTTTGGTTTGTGTCTTCCTCCTCTGGCAGGGCAGCACGGCCAACCAGCAGCCCTCCACGGACAGCAGGACGCAGGCCTTCAGGACGACCACTCACCTGCCTCCCCCTAGTCTGTGTTTCTCTCTCAGCACAGAGTAGGAGCATGTTAAGCTTTTTGGGCAGCCATGTCATAGTGTGACTCAAATTAAAAATGTAAGTTACCCCAAGCCTTTTCACACACATTTCCAGCCTCTTTCCCTCCCAGCCAATTCTTCCTCAAATTTAATTAAACTCCAATGCAGAAATCTAACATTTTTCTTAAATTTCGTACAGTTGTATTTTATCCATTGCCCAAACCTTGTGATCTGTTACATACTTGGTTATTCAATGTATCTACAAACCCTCTTAGCCTTAGCATGTTTTATGCATATTGATGAAAAATAGTAAAAGGAATTAGACAAAATAGTTATTGTGGCAAGTTACTCAAAATGTTCCTCTCTGATTTGAAAGAGGAAAATTTACAGGAAAATAAGTCTGATAATGACTTTTTTTTAAACAGGAAATCTCACCCGGATGGATTCTCACTTACTTAGGCACGGAAGCAGCAGGGGGTCCACTGGCCCCCACGGGCTTAGAAGCTGAGTGTCCACTCCCACTGCTGTTAGGGGGCCTGCGGCTAATCACAAACCCGTGATTAGATGACAGGACTGTTTCTTTAAAGCACACTCTCCTGTTCCCGGGATCTGATACTCTTTCTATGCAACATAGGTTCGTGCTAGACAAGAAAAGGCTGCTTCAAATCTCAAAGATTCAGGAAGGTAAATTTATTCTAGGACTGTCCTAATCTAATAAGAAAAGTATAAAAATGCTTCAAGACCTTTTGAACTATTCAAGTGTACTGATTGTTTGCTAACTTCTCACCAAAGCACTTCAATCACAAATTTAATATCCTACCATCTATAAATTAAAGACAAAAAAGCATTTCCGTGACCCACCTACACACATCCCCCAGTGCTCGCATTTAGTTTCGTCTGTAAGGGAAGAACTTCACTAATCACACAGAAGGGCCTATGGAAAGCTAATACAGAGCCCTCAGTTATAGGCTTACTGGGGTCTAGAAAAATTACCAACCTGGAGAACATGAGAAACCTCTTTTGACCATAATAATAGTTATTTTCTCTCTGACCTCCACAAGAATCCTTCAATCTTTTATGCTAAGTCATCAGAAATATTCACCCAAAGTCAAACGTTTAAAAAACCTGAATGTTCACCTTTTCAAATAAATGTACTTATCAAGGATCTAGTGTTGTCATCGAAGTTTTGAATTTTGTTGTATCACTCAGCCACTCGGACCAAATGAAAAAACAAGTCTTTTTAATCTAATCATCTTTATCCGCCAAGTTATATCCATCAAGGAGGCTTCCTGGGTACACCTCTTTGAGCTCAGCTGATACAATTTATTGGTCCAAAGAAAAAAAAGAAACAAAACCCACTATAGTAGTATGCTTTAAAGACAGAAGATATTTTCACCTGAAGTAGGGATATTTTAAGCGATTTACCAAGTATTCTGTGAAACCCATACTGTATTAAAGTTCAGAGCTTTAAGAACTGAAAGAAGGGAACAGTTCTGGCAGCACATCTCATAGTAAAGGCTAAAGGGAGGTGGGACACGGTTGACACACACCAAGGTGTTTAAAGAGGTCAAACACCTTGTTTTTTAGGGTTGAGGCGTGTGAGACACATGAACCCACTTAGGACCTAAGGGTAAAAAAAGGATTTCAAAGTCAAGTCCTCCACCCTGAATAACCAAAGCAATCCTGAGAAGGAAGAAGAAAGTGGGGTGGGATTATGCTCACCAACTTCAAGCTCTACACAAAGCCACAGTAATCAAGACGATTTGGTAGTGGCACAAGAACAGATGCATCAACCAATGGAAAAGACTAGAGAGCCCAGATATAAACCCAAGCATATATGGTCAATTAATATATGATAAAGGAGCCATGGACATACAGTGGGGAAATGGCAGCCTCTTCAACAACTGGTGTTGGCAAAACTGGACAGCTACATGCAAGAGAATGAAACTGGATTATTGTCTAGCCCCATACACAAAAGTAAACTCAAAATGTGTCAAAGACCTGAATGTACATCATGAAACCATGTAGCTCTTAGAAGATAACATAGTCAAAAATCTCCTGAATATAACCATGAGCAACTTTTTTCTGAATGCATGCCCTCGAGCAAGGGAAACAAAACCAACATGAACATATGGGACTACATCAAACTTAAAAGCTTCTGTACAGCAAAGGACACTATCAACAGAACAAAAAGGCATCCTGTAGTATAGAACATACTTGTAAATGACATATCCAACAAGGGGTTAACATCGAAAATATATAAAGAACTCACACGCCTCAACACCCAAAAAGCAAATAACCCGATTAAAAGATAGGTGGAGGATATGAACAGAGAATTCTCCAAAGAAGAAATTTAGATGGCCACAGGCACATGAAAAGATGCTCCACATTGCTAATTATCAGGGAAATGCAAATAAAAGCCACAATGAGATATCACCTCACACCAGTTAGGATGGCCGGTATTGAAAAGACAAAGAACAACAAATGTTGAGGAGGATGTGGAGAAAGGGGCACCGTCCTACACTGCTGGTGGGAATGTAAGCTAATTCAACCATTGTGGAAAGCAATATGGAGGTTCCTCAAAAAACTAAAAATAGAAATACCATTTGACCTGGGAATTCCACTCCTACAAATTTACCCAAAGAATATAATTTCTCAGATTCAAAAAGACATATGCACCCATATGTTTATTGCAGCACTACTTACAATAGCTAAGATATGGAAGCAACCTAAGTGTCCATCAGTAGATGAATGGATAAAGAAGAGGTGGTACATATACACAATGGAATACTATTCAGCCATACGAAAAGAAACAAATTCTGCAATTTGCAACAACATGGATGGATCTGAAAGATATTATGCTCAGTGAAATAAGCCGTGTGGGGAGGCATGTGGGGAGGGTTGGAGGAACCACTAGTTCCTTCTTGGAGTCTCTGAGTCTGCTGCTATTTTGTTCCTTCAGTGTTGGTTCATTGTTATACTCCACAAAGGAGGGAAATCATTTGGCACCTGTCTTTCTCCCCGTGGCTTATTTCACTGACCATAATACTCTCCATCTCCATCCACATTGTTGTAAATGGTAGGATTTGTTTCTTTCCTATGGCTGAATAGTATTCCATTGTGTATACTATTATACATTACATATACCATATATGTAACACCTCTTCTTTATCCATTCATCTACTGACGGATGCTTAGGTTGCTTCCATTTCTTGGCTATTGTAAAAAGTGCTGCAATAAACATAGGGCTGCATATGTCTTTTTGAATCTGAGAAGTTGTATTCTTAGGGTAAATTCCAAGGAGTGGGATTCTCAGGTCAAATGGTATTTCTATTTTTAGTTTTTTGAGGAACCTCCATATTGCTCTCCACAATGGTTGAATTAGCTTACATTCCCACCAGCAGTGTAGGTGGGTTCCCCTTCCTCCACATCCTTGCCAGCATTTATTGTTCTTAGTCTTTTGGATGCTGGCCCTCCTTAGTGGTGTGAGGTGATATCTCATTGTGGTTTTAATTTGCATTTCCCTGATGATTAGTGATGTGGAGCATCTTTTCATGTGTCTCTTGGCTGTCTGAATTTCTTCTTTGGAGGAGTGTCTGTTCACATCCTCCACCCATTTTTTAATCGGTTTATTTGCTTTTTGGGTGTTGAGGCGTGTGAGTTGTTTATATATTTTGGATGTTAACTGCTTGTCGGGTATGCCATTTACAAATTTGTGGACAGTAACTTTTTCTATTTTGTTTTTCTGAATTCTTAATATTGACTACTGGACCAAAACTGTATTTTGATCCACCTCCCTAAAGCTACTAAAACTAGCTTAAAATGCATTTGAGACTCAAATGTACAACCTAAAACCAAAAAGCTTCTGGGAAAACAGGACAAAATTTTCTGAACATTTAGTTAGGAAACGGTGTTTTTTAGATACAAGATTCATGAAAGAAAATAAAGATAGATTCGATTACATCAAATGAAGAACTTTGAAAGACATTGTAAAAAGAAAGAAAAGATTTGTTTTGTAAATATTTATTTTATAAGTGAACAAAAGATCAACGTTTAAATATCAACAGGGTTTCTCTAACCAACAATCCCAATAAACGGTTTTCATGCTCTTGGAGGGGATGAGCTAATATTATAAAGATGTCAACCCTCCCTAAATTCATCCATAAATTCAGTGTAATTTCATTTAAAAATTCAGTTGAGAAAATATTTACAAGTCACATGTGTAATAAAGGGGTTGTATCCAGAAATACATTAAGAACTCTGAAAGTTCAATAATAAGTAAACAGAGAACCCCACTTTTCAAAAATGGGCAAAAGATTTGGACACTTCACTAAAGGACATATACGATGGCATTTAGGGACCCCAAGAGCAGCTTGGCATTGCCACTCATTAGGGAAATGCTAATTAAAACCAGGATGGGATACTACTGCATATCTGTAACAATGGCTGTAAGAAAACACCCCGACCATAGTAAGTCTTGACAAGCACATGGAGCTGCTTAAACTCTCAGACTTTGCTGGTGGGAACATAAAATAGTCAGCCAGTTCGGCAGTTCCTTCAAACGTTAAATAGACATCTGCCATGCCACTCAGGTGTTCAACTCCTAGGTATTTTTACCTAACAGAAATGAACTGAAACCTACCCAAACATCCAGTAACAGGTGAATGCAGCAACATAATTGTTCATACAATACTACTTGGCAGTAAAATGGATTATAGTATTGATACACTCAACAACATTGATGAATCTCAATTATGTCGCCTCGAATAAGTTATTCACAAAGGGGTATGATTCTATTGATGTAGAATTCTCAAATTCTGGAAAGTGCAAACTCATCTGTAATGGCAGAAAGCAGGTCAGTTCTTGCCTGAGAATTGGTGGAGGGCAGAGAGAAGTGGGAGGTGGGGATTATAAAGGAGCGTGAGGGAACATTTTGGGATATGATTTGCTCATTATCTGGATTGCGGTGATGGTTTTACAGGTATATACATAGACCAAAACTTAGCAAATTGCACACTTTCTACCCTTTCAATTTACTGTATGTCACTTACACCCCAATAAAACAGTGCCTCTGTTGTCTCAACACAATGGCCACCTCCGTTTTCACCTTTCCTGAGAATCAAATGAATGGAAACTCTTAGAACAGCTCCTGGCCTCTTAGTGGTGAAGTCTCAAAAAGCGTTGTTTCTTGCTGTTACAAACACAATAGCCTGAAAGAGAGTTTTAAGAAAAGAATTTAGTTCTTACTGAGCAGGAAATACAACCTCCTATGTGGAGAGAGACGGTATAGGAATCAAATGCCGTGGAATTAAAGGTAAAAACTGTTCCTTAGTTTTCCTGAATCTCTTTTTTTCTAAAAAGATAAATATTTATTTTTAAAAATGCAGACATCAGAAATCCTACTGATAGCCAAACCAATTGTAATTTCAGGTATTAAATAATGCTTGCGTGACGCCTTCCTAAAGTTTCCCTGTCATTCCCATTTTGCACAGGGTTAAATCCTTTGGCGAATCCTGGGAGGTTTTCTCAGGAATACAGGCATGTGGGAGAGAAACAACCAAGAGACTTCTTTGGTGCAAAGATTGCTGTTCAACATTAATCACTGTGAGAACTTGCATTTCCTAAGGTGCGCGAGCTCACGTATGGGCGCGCCATCCCGATTCCTGCAACCGCAGAGAACCGCCTGCAGCCCGGATTTTCACCAAAGGGCCTCGGGGCGGCTGCCTTCTTGCCTCCTCCTCCTCGTCCGCGAGACGCAGCCCCTAGCTGAGCCTTGGGGCCCGTGGGCGGCTCAGCTCCTCGGAGAGGGGAGCCGGCGCCTCGGGGACTCTCGGCGTGCCTCCCCTCCGTCCCGACGGCCTGTCCCATCTCCCTGGCGCCTGGGGCTGGGCCAGCGACCTCTCCTTCCGTGTGTTCGTGGAGCGCAGAGATGGGGGATCCAGGCAGGACCCCTTCTACCGCCGAGGTCAGGGTCCCTCCCGCCTGCCTCGCAGGTCTGGAGGAGCCGCCTCCTGCCGTGACCTGGGACAGGAGGAGGTGCTGACCTAGGGTGACAGAGGGTCCTGACGTCTGCGGGTGTCGCATCCAACCCCGATGCCCCAACGTGCCCAGGATGCCATGCGCACGCCTTTCCTTGCCAAACAAGGTCCGAGGGCTTCCCCGAAACTCCGTCGCGTGTCCTGGGATGTGGGTACCTTCCTTTCGCTTCTGAATCTCTGCCCTTTCTAGACTCCTCAAGGTTCCCCTGAGAAGTGGGGTCAGTGACCCTCACCGAGACAGAACCCTTGGCCCAGATCCCACTTATTCGATAAATGTGGAGAAGGAAGGGGATGAGGATGCTGGGGTCACCCATGGGCGGGAGGCTCTGCGAGGAGTCCAGGAGGCTCTCCTCCTGGAAGGAGCGCGTTTATCTGTCCTTAAGAGGGAAGGACGGAAAGTGACCCCGATGTCACTGTCCTCACGGTCTCTGCGCTCATGTTTTAGATGCGGGAGGAGGCCGCGGTGACAGGATGGGCCCTACTCAGCTGGTCTCTCCATGCCGGGTGTTGTCTCTCCTCGTGGTCAAAGAGAAGGTGGCCCCTTGGATGGAGCCCCCTTAGGTGTGCTGGCAGCGTGGGAGGAGAAATGCTTTGTTAGTGGTGCCGATCTGCTTATTCTTAAGAGCTGAACCTGAGGTAAACGGCCCCAGCGATGTTAATGCCGGCACTTAGCGGTTTTATGGCCCCTGCAGGTGACTGAAGCACGAAACGCCTCCGCTTCTCACATACACAAGGGTGCATATGGGCAGGATAGGGTTGCTGTGAATTAGGTGTGGGAAGCGCTTGGTACAGGTGTCTTAGGCTTTGCTGTCGTGAGAAACTACGGACCCGAGATTCTCTGCAGCTTCACGCACCAGCATTGATTTCTGTTCCTGATCAATGCCTGTGATGGGGGTGGAGCTGCTCCACCCAGTCCCGCAGAGCCCTGGCGGGTGGGGCGAGTGGGGCGAGTGGCTCTGCCTTCTTGAAGCTGTACCCTGTAGAGCACCTGGACTGAGAGGCTGCTGCAGAAAGGATGCGGTGTGAAGCCCCGTGGTGTCTGTGTTCGCTCCCCCCGGGGTTGCTGTAACAAACTGCCATTGGACACATATTTCTTACAGTTCTGGAGGGGGTTCTCCTGACATCTAGGGAACAGCATGGTTGGGTTCTACGGAGACCCCTTTTTCTGGGTTACAAACGACGGACTTCTCTTTGTATTGTCACACCTAGTTCTGACCTCTTCTTATAAGGACACGAATCCCATTCCTGAGGGCTCCCCCCTTCACTACCTAATTACCTCCTAAAGGCACCACCTAAAAATACCACCACACTGCGATAGCGGTTTCAACTTATTTTCACCAACCCAATGTCACAGAGCCGACTCTATGCCTGAACAGCAGGATGCCTGCTGTCAGCATCCTTTTATCTCACAGTGTTAGGAGGCTGCAGGTCCCAGATTTCCAAGATTTTGGGGACTTAATAGTGTCCTCCACCATGCAGTGCTGGAACTGTAAAATCATAGACATGTGACATCTCAGCTGGGAACTCACTACACAGCCCGTCCCATTTTCCATATGGGTGGAGGCACTGAAATCCAGGCAGATGGAGGACCTTGAACAAGGTTACCCATAGTTAGGACCAAAGTGCTGCCTTGAACCTTAAGATTCCACAAATGAGGAGTAATTATCTTTTCCCTGTGAAAAGAGTAAATATTTGCCGAGAAATCTGACGTCTTGTTTAGACAATATAGGTCCGCTCCTCAGAGGAAATCATTATTATCGAGTAATTGTGCAGCCATCCTAACCTTTTTTGTGAACTTATATATGCGTATAGTAGCTATAGAGGAAACAGAATAAAAATGCTGTCACATTCTTATGGGTTTTTTAATTATGCAGATTCAAACTAATGCTAATAAATATTTAAAATTTCATGATAAGCCCAAAAGTTGAGATAATAAATACCATTAAAAATTGTCAGGAATTACAGAACAGTTAAGCTGACATTCTGTGCCATCCCTACAGCGTAGTCTCCTTGGGGTTGATCTTCAGTTGTTAATTTTATTCTGTAGACTCTGTGAATGAACTATGTCCAGTATATCCACCTTGTTCTGTATTATGTGTGCAGGCTTTCTTTGTTCATTGAAAAAAGCCCACATAGCTGTTTATATCCTTTAGGGTATATGTGAAGTTAAAACAAAGGGGTGCCCTATCTTACATCTTGGGGTATAAACTACAATTTTGATTCCAGAATAGATCATGAACATTCTTGCAAAAGAGTTAGAATACCTTATGTTATTATTTTGAAAGGCTACCTCCTTCCCCAATTTATTTTACATATTCACTTGGTTAGACATTGAAATTGTGTAAATTTATATTGCTTTCATTTTTTTTCTCTTACAAGTAAACTGTGAACGAGATTCATGTCCATATATCCTTGGGTGGTTATTTCATTACTATCCACTAGTAGAAGTGGAATTTCTAGATTAAAGGATGTTTTTATTGTTGATAGAGTCGATTACAGTCAGTTGTATGCATTATCTTTATGCTATACATGAAGAATACGAGTATTTTTCTAAATCTGTACCTACTCTGGATGGCAGTAATGTAATTTTCAAATTTTACTTTTCCCCAAATTGTCTTAAGCACTGCATGTCTTTCATTTGTTATGATGGACTTCCTCATGTTTATTGCTCACTTATGTCTCGTCTCTCATGTATTCCCTTTTCATATCTTAAAGGAGTGAGGATACTAATTTCAGTGATTTATCAGAGCTGTTAGTAAAGATGATCAAACCTTTGCTTCTGGTGCATGTTGTAAAGATCTTTTCCTACTTTACCTTTAAACTTTGTTCCACACCTGAAACTGAAATGTGTACTTTTTAGAGTTTTTAGCTTAACGGTTTCTAAATTTGTTTTCAGGTTTTTCCCACCCATGAATTTTATGTTCTAAAATTCACGCATGCTTTAAGAACTTGCTTTTGGACTTTAAAACCTTGAATCCACGTAAAACTGACTAATGCGTGAGCTAGAATTTAACCTTAATTGTATTTGATCCTGGTCACTGGCTAAAGTAACATAACATATCCAACACTTCATTCTCCCACCAATGCCAAAGCCCTTTTATCATTGGCCCTTTGTCGCAGGCGCGTCCTCTGCCTAATCATTATCGTCTTAAATTATTATGGTAAAAGTGTCAGAAAGATGGGCGTCTAACGGTTGAGTACAGTCATCTCTCCGGGAATGAGATACTTATTTTCTTTTCGTTTGTGTGCATTTTGACTTCCAATTTTCGTGTATTGCGCCTTAAATTCTGGCCCCCCTCCCTTTCTTTTTCATTCATATTTTTAAAGATTGCCTGGCTGATTGATTTGGAGCGGGGTGATGTGGGGGCGGCGGTGCAGAGAGTGGAGAGACCGGCGTGCTGGTGGGGAGGGGTGGGGTGGCGGCCTGGGGGCGGGAGGGGGCGGGCCCAGAGAAGGCCCCGCCCCGCGTTGGGCGTCGCCTCCTGCCAGTCCCGCGGCGGCTTCTTCGGTTGGGGCGTGGGGCGTCCAGGCTGCCCTCTCCGCGTGGCCGTGTGGACGCTCAGTGTTGGGGTGGGGGCCCCGGGAAACGGCTGCGTTTTGGGGAGAGGCCGCTCTCGCTGCGGGGTCTCCATCCTCGTAACGGCCGAGGCGGCGCCTCGCTGCGGAGACGGAGGAGACCCGCTGGACGGCGGCTGCGCGAGGTAAGGCCGACGGGCCGGGTCCGAGCCGCCTGCCGGGCTGAGGTTGCCGGCGCCCCGGAGCCCCGGCTCCCTCGCTCCTCAGTCCGCACGGCGAGCCGCGGTGGGGGCCGAGGCCGAGCGCCCCCGGCGGGGTCGGCCCGCCTCCGTCCTCGGCCTGCGGCTGCGCGTGCGCGGGGCGGCCTGCGGTGGCCGCTGTGTCCCCAGAGAGGCGGGTCCGGGGCCCCGGAGGGAGGTGCCCGCGGACGCGAATGTGCCCTGGAGGCCGTCGCGGAGCAAAGCCTCCCCACTGAGGCGAGCCGCGGCGGGTCCGGCGCAGGAGCCCCGCGGGAGGAGACCCCTTCCCCTCCCACGGCTGCCCGAGACCCGCCAGGGCTTCCGCAGAAAGGCCGGAGCGCCCCAGAGAGGCGGTCCCGCCCAGAGGGGCCGAGGCTCGGGGGGCTTCCCCTCCGTCGGAAGCGGGCCGTCCCTGTGCGGACGAGGGAAGGGAGCCGGGCCCGCGGGGGGCGGCGAGGGGTCGCCGCCGTGAGAAGCGCCACCGCGCGGGGGATGCCGGGAGGTCTGTCTTCAGCCCCGGCCGCCCCTCCGCTCCTCCTCCTCCAGTTCTTCCCAGAAGCTGCGCGGCTGTGTAACCGGGTCCGGTCACCGCGGCCTGCGTCTGCACAGGCTCTGTCTTTCCAGATCTCACAGGGTCAGGAGGAGTCGTTCAGGAAGCTGCAGGGTCACCTTTGTCTCATTTGACAGGAGGGAAGAAAGACTGAAAAGGGGAGCGGCTTGTCAGGGTCAGGATAGGTGCGGAGACGTCAGTCACGGGCTCCTGGCTTGCTGCTGTCCACGCAGACGTGCAGAAACAAATTTCCT
>JAQQAC010008197.1:0-14267 GCA_029783875.1 Phataginus tricuspis | reverse complement strand
AGCTTTTGCTTATCTGGAAATTGTTTAATGCCTCCTTCAAATTTAAATAATAATCTTTCCAGATAGGGTATTATTGGTTCAAGGGCCTTCTGCTTCATTGGATTAAAATATCACGCCACTCCCTTCTGGCCTGTAAGGTTTCTGCTGAAAAGTCTGATGACAGCCTAATGAACTTTCTTTTGTATGCGATCTTTTATGTCTCTATGGCTGCTTTTAATAGTCTGTCTTTATCCTAGATTTTTGCCATTTTAATTATTATATGTCTTGGAGTTGTCCTCCTTGGGTCCCTTGTGTTCGGAGATCTGTGCACCTCCATGGCCCAAGATACTATCTCCTTCCCAGATTGGGGAAATTTTCAGCCATTACTTTCTCAAAGACACTTTCTCTCTTTTTCTCTCACATCTTCTTCTGGGACCTCTACAATACGAATATTGTTCCATTTGGCTTGGTCACACAGTTCTCTCAGTATTCTTTCATTCCTATAGATCCTTTTCTCTCTCTGGGCCTTAGCTTCATTGTATTCCTCTTCTCTAATTTATGTTTCATTTATCATCTCCTTCACTGTACCTAATCTTCTTTTTATATCCTCCATTGTGTTCCTCATCAATTGGATCTCCATCCTAAATTCGTTCCTGAGTTCTTGAATAGTTTTATGTACCTTCAGAAGCATGTTTATGATTTTTATTTTGAAATCTCTTTCAGGAAGATTGATTAGATCTGTCTCACTCAAACCTTTTGCTGGTGTTGTCGAGATTTTGCTTTGAACCAGGTTCCTTTGATGTTTCATTTTTGTATGTGGCACCCTGTAGTGCCCAGACGCTCTACTCTCTGGAGCTGCTCAGCCCCTGGAGCGATGTGGGGGTTTTCAGGGGAGTGGTGCTGCTGCCTGGGGGAGGAAAGAGCTGTTTCCTGCTTCCTGGCAGCTATGCCTGTCTCCACTGCCAGAACCAGTGGTCTGAACACACAGATGTAAGTCTCTATACTTTGTGTTTGTAGCTGGTGTAGGTGGGGCTTCCCTCTCACTGGTTTGCAAGCCAGTTGCAGGCTAGCCTGGAGGAAGGTGAGGCAGGCAGCATATCATGATGGGGGGTCTTGGAGCTGCATAGCCAGCCAGGGATATGGAGCACCTGAAGATCTTGAAAGTTCCCATTGTGCTGGTCAGAGTGCACCTGGACAATTTTGCTTATCTGTCCTTCCTCCTGAGCAGTAAGCTCTGTGTAATCCTTGCCCCTTTAAAATCCCTCTCACTTTTAGGAAGTCTCTCAGACTGTCCTCCCAGATCAGCCAGATATGGATCCCTGTTTTCCACAAGCAGCTGGAATCTCAGTCTCTTCAGGTATTCCACCTGTCTTAACCTTCCAACCCCACTGATCACCAGAGCACTGACCAATGTAGGTTTGTACTTCCAGAGCTGGTCTCCAGGGCTAGGTGTTCAGCGGTTCCAAGCCTCCAATACCTCCCATCTCTGTTTCTCTTCCTCCTGCCAGTGAGGGCTTGGGTCCCACCCGGTCACGGCTTTGGTATGTTACCCTGTTCGGTGAGGTCTGTTCTCTCCTCTAGGTGTATGCAGTCTGGCACAGCCTTCTTTCTTGTTGCACTTTCAGGATTAGTTGAATTAATTACATTTTCATATTATATGTGGTTTCAGGAGGAGGTCTCTGTCTCACCGCTCACACTGCCATCTTTTCCCCTGTGTTTTTTCATAATGTTCTCTGTGCAGATTGTATTCTAATCTCTTCTTAAAAGGAAATAGTCAAATTGTGTTATAGCCTATTTTAATGAGCCTTATTTTAATTTATTACCTCTATAAGATATTGTCTCCAAATACACTAACATTCTGAGGTCCCAGGGTTAGGACTTCAACACATGAATTGAGGGGGGTAAAATTCCGCCCATAATAGTATTCTAAGATCCTAAGGAAATGTACATGCTGTTATGTGTAATTTTGAATTACTATTAGAAAATATTTAAAAATTACCAAACAATATAAAAAATAATGTAAAACATTTGCTTAATTTTGCTTTTCTTTTCCTTGCCTGGGGAGACAGGCAGAAAATAATTGCTAATGCTGATGTTCAAGAGTCTACTGCCCATGTTTTCTTTTAGGAGTTTTATGATTTAAGGTCCTATATTTAAGTCTTTAATCCATTGGGAGTTTATTTTTCTGTATGGTATAATACAGTGGTCTAGTTTCATTCTTTTGCATGTACCTGTCCTGTTTTCCAGCTCTATTTGTTGAAGAGACTGTCTTTTCACCATTATTGATTCTAGCCTGCTTCATCATATTTTAACTGACCATATTTATTTCTGTGTTTATTTCTCAGCTCTCTATTCTGCTCCACATATCTATATGTATATTTTTGTGCCAGTACCGTACTATTTTGATTACTATAGCTTTGTAGTGTTGCCTTAAATCAGTGAGGTGATACCTCCACCTCCAGATTTGTTCTTCCTTCTCAAAATTGCTTTGGCTACTTTGGTCTTTTGTGGTTTGATACAAATTTTAGAATTATTGACTTTAATTCTTTGAAAAATGTTATTAGTATTTACATAAGGATTGCAATGAATCTGCAGATTTCTTTGGGTCATATGTCCATTTTAACAATATTAATTCTTCCTACTATAGGCATGGAAAATCTTTCCATTTATTGGTTTAATCTTCAATTTCTTTCATCAATGTCTTACAGTTTTCAGAGTACAACATATGAAAGCAGCCTAAGTGTCAATCAATAGATGAATGGCTAAAGAAGATGTGTTACATTTATATATATATATACTATATGTAGTATATATACACACAATGGAATATTACTCAGACATAAAGAAGAGTGAAATATTGCCATTTTCAACAACATGTTTTGACCTAAGGATATTATCTAAATGAAATAAGTCAGATAGGGGAAAGCAAATACCATATGAATTCACTTACATGTGGAATCTATAAAAATAAAACAAACCAAAACAAAAACACAAAGTGACTCATAATTATAAACAAATTGGTGGTTGCCGAGAGAGGGGTGTAAGGGAGTGGATGTAGTAGAGAAGGGGGTAAAGAGGTACTAACTTGCAATGATAAAATAAATAAGTCACAGGAAAAATGGAAGGCATAAATAATATAGTTAATAATTTTGTAATATAATAATATTAGTATATATTCTACAATATAGAAATAAATTTTAATAGTGACTTCACTTTTCATGATGAGAATTTCATAATTTATAAAATTATCAAATCATAATGTTGTACACTTGAAAACAATATAATATTGTGTATCAGCTACACTTCAAATGAAATAGCAAATTAAAAAGTTAAATTCATATTCAGATAAGAGAAAAAAGAATAATAAAAACATGATGTACCCACAACTCAGTTTATAAAATCAAATATTTCCAAAACATTGGATATCCCAGTGTAACATTTCAATCATGCTCTTCCACCTCGAGAACTACTTTTTCTAGAATTTAGAATTTCTTTTTTCCCTGTACACCTTTAAAATTTTATTACATACTGTACAACCCTAACCAATATATAATTTTTGTTTTAAGCATTGCAAAAATGATATTGTACTGTATACTTTCTTATTTACCTGATAGTGATAAAATAAACATAACAAAACTTACCTTATTAGCTGTATTTAATTTTATATTTCAGAGTTATTAAATGCACAAAAGGGACTACTGGGGGCTTGCAATGTTCTATTCAATTCCCTATAAAAATAACTTAGTAAGCATGTTACCTATTTGCTTCCAAGCAGTGCCCTGCACCAGTGGGCAAACCTAAAAACACTTTTCAAGACTTAATTCTTACACTTGCTTTATTTCTTCATCCATTTCACCTATTGCCTCTTTAACCTCAATGGCAAATACTTTAAGGGACCGTATGAAATAATAGGCTTGGGTAGGAAGTTTACTATATTATCTGTAGCAATTTGGGGTCCAAAAGCTATCAGTTTTTGCCAACTTTTGATATCTCTACTCTCTGTCATCTCTTTTACTGTCTAATGTAATGGTGCAAACCAACGATTTACACCCTAAGTTTAAATCTTTCCTGTAATCATTCGCTGCAAACAGAATGAACCCAGCAGGTCCACAGCAAGACACAAAATAAATGTCCAAGATCAAATACAAGGAGAGAATCTTAAAGGCAGTGAGAGAAAAGCAATGAGTTACATACAAGGGCAACCCCAAGAGGCTGTTGGCTGGTTTTCAGCAAAAACTCTACAAGCCAGAAAAGAGGCGAGTGATATGTGCAAAGTGCTGAAAGAGAAAAACCTCTGACCAAGAATATTCTACCCAGCAAAGCTATAATTCAGAATGGAAGGGGAGATAAAGAGCTTCACAGATAAACATAAATTAAAGGAGTTCATCACAAGTAAATTAGCCTTAGAGAAATGCTAAAGGATCTTCTTTTAAGGGAAAAGAAAAAACTCCAACTAGAAGCAAGAAAAATATGAAAGGAAAAGTTTCACTGCCAAAAGTAATGATATACCAGACATAGTAGATCAATAATTTAAAAGCTAATATGAAGGTCAAAAATACAAAAGTAGTAAAATCAGTTATATCTAAAAATTAGGGAAGGAAATCACAAAATTAAAAGATGTAAAAGAAGGCATCATATACATAAAATATGGAGGAGCGGGAGTAAAAAACGCAGTGCTGTTAGAATGTTTTCGACTCAGTGATCATCAACTGATTATAGATTGCTCTAGGTGGAGGACATCATATGTGAGACCCATGGTAACTGCAAGCCAAAAACCTACAACAGATATACAAAAAACAAGGAGAAGGGAAGCCAACATAACACCAAGGAAAGTTGTAATGCAGAAGGAGAGAAAAAGAGAGGACAGACCTGAGAAGAACAACAAAAACAAACAGAAAACATCTAACAAAATGGCAGTAATTATATACTTATCAAATTATTTTAATGTAAATGGACTAAGTGCTCTAATCAAAAGATATAGGGTGCCTGAATAGATGAAAAAAAAAGTCCCATCTATGTAGTTCTTACAAGAGACACACTTTAGACGTAAAGGCACACAGACTAAAACTGAAGGGATGGGAAAAGATATTTCATGCAAACTAGAATGGAAAAAAAAGCTGGAGAAATAGTTCTTAAATCAGACAAAATAGATTTAAAAGAAAAACTGAAAGTAGACACAAAGCATAATTACATGGAACATTTTCTAGAAAAGATCAACTATGAGTCAAAAAGCAAGTCTCAACAAATTTAAGAAAACTGAAATAATATCAAGGATGCTTTCCAACCACAATGGAATGAAACTGGAAATCAATTAAAAAAAAAACAGGAAAAAGCACAGACATGTAAAAGCCAAACAGCATGCTACTAAACAGCCATTGGGTCATCAAACAAATAAAGGCAGAAATAAAAAATACTTAGATAATTATGAAAATAAAAATACAACAGTTCATGAGATTCATCTCAGGGATGCAAGAATGGTGCAACACTTGAAAATCCATCAACATCATCTACCACATGAACAAAAAGAAGAAAAAAACCCACATGATCATCTCCATAGATGCTGAAAAAACATTTGACAAAATTCAACATCCATTCATGATAAAAACTCTCAACAAAATGGGTATAGAAGGCAAATAACTCAACATAATAAAGGCCATATATGACGAACCCACAGCCAACATCATACTTAACAATGAGAAGCTGAAAGCTTTTCATCTAATATTGGGAACAAGACAGGGATGCCCACTCTCCCCACTGTTATTCAACATAGTACTGGAGGTCCTAGCCACGGCAATCAGACAAAACAAAGAAATGCAAGGCATCCAGATTGGTAAAGAAGAAGTCAAATTGTCACTATTTGCAGATGACATGATATTGTACATAAAAAACCCTAAAGACTCCACTCCAAAACTACTAGAACTAATATCTGAATAGAGCAAAGTTGCAGGATACAAAATTAACACACATAAATCTGTTGCTTTCCTATACTCTAAAGATGAACTAGCAGAAAGAGAGAACAGGAAACAATTCCATTCACAATTGCATCAAACTATTTGGGGCCTTTTGTGGTTCCATATAAATTTTAGAACTGCTTGCTCCAGTTCATTGAAGAATGCTGTTGGTATTTTGATAGGGATTGCATTGAATCTGTAGATTGCTCTAGGTAGTATAGCCATTTTGACAATATTTATTCTTCCTAGCCAAGAGCATGGGATGAATTTCCATTTGTTAATGTCCTCTTTAATTTCTCTTAGGAGTGTCTCGTAGTTTTCAGGGTATCGGTCTTTCACTTCCTTCACTAGATTTATTCCTAGGTATTTTATTCTTTTGGATGCAATTGTGAATGGAATTGTTTTCCTGATCTCTCTTTCTGCTAGTTCATCTTTAGTTTATAGGAAAGCAACAGATTTCTGTGTGTTAATTTTGTATCCTGCAACTTTGCTGAATTCAGATATTAGTTCTAGTAGTTTTGGAGTGGATTCTTTTGGGTTTTTTATTCTACTGTATAGAGAGTGGGCACCAGGCAGCCTTCCAGGTCCTGGGCACAGAACTTAACAGTTGAACCTCAACTCACATCTCTTTCTGCCCCTGCTGGTGGGGATTCTCTCACTCATGAAACAGCATTCTTCAACGAACTGGAATAAATAGTTCTAAAATTCATATGGAACCACAAAAGACCCCAAATAGCCAAAGCAATCCTGACAAGAAAGAATAAAATGAGGAATTATGCTCCCAGAGTTCAAGCTCTACTCCAAAGCTACAGTAATCAGGACAATTTGGTATTGGCACAAGAACAGACCTACAGACCAGTGGAACAGAATAGAAAATCCAGACATTAACCCAACTATATACAGTCAATTAGTATTTGATAAAGGAGCCTTGGATGTACAATGGGGAGATGACAACTTCTTCAGCAGCCGGTGTTGGAAAAACTGGACAGCTACATGTAAGAGAATGAAACTGGACTACTGTCTAACCCCATACAGAAAAGTCAACTCAAAATGGATCAAAGTCCTGAATGTAAGTCATGAAACCATAAAACTCTTAGAAAAAAACAGACAAAAATCTCTTGGGTATAAACATGAGTGACTTCTTCATGAACATATCTCCCTGGGCAAGGGAAAGAAATGCAAAAATGAACAAGTGGGACTATATCAAGCTGAAAAGCTTCTGTACAGCAAAGGACACCATTAGTAGAACAAAAAGAGATCCTACAGTATGAGAAAATATATTCATAAATGACGTAGCCAATACGGGGTTGACATCCAAAATATATAAAGAACTCATGCACCTCAACAAACAAAAAGTAAATAATCCAATTAAGAAATGGGCAGAGGATATGAATAGACACTTCTCCAAAGAAGAAATTCAGATGGCCAACAGGCATATGAAAAGATGCTCCACATCGCTAATCATCAGAGAAATGCAAATTAAAACCACAATGATATATCACCTTACACCAGTAAGGATGGCCAACATCCAAAACACAAACAACAACAAATGTTGGTGAGGATGTGGGGAAAAGGGAACCCTCCTACACTGCTGGTGGGAATGTAAACTAGTTCAACCATTGTGGAAAGCAGTATGGAGGTTCCTCAAAAAACTCAAAATGGAAATATCATTTGACCCAGGAATCCCACACCTAGGAATTTACCCGAAGAATGCAGCAGCCCAGTTTCAAAAAGACAGATGCACCCCTATGTTTATTGCAGCACTATTTACAATAGCCAAGAAATGGAAGCAACCTAAGTGTCCATCGGTAGATGAATGGATTAAGAAGATATGGTACATATTACACAATGGAATATTATTCAGCCATAAGAAGAAAACAAATCCTACCATTTGCAACAACATGGATGGAGCTAGAGGGTATTATGCTCAGTGAAATTATCCAAGCAGAAAAAGACAAGTATCAAATAGTTTCACTCATATGTGGAGCATAAGAGCAAAGAAAAAACAAAAGCCAAAAGAACAAAACAGCAACAGACTTACAGAACCCAAGAATGGACTAACAGTTACCAAATGGAAAGGGACTGGGGAGGATGTGTGGGAAGGGAGGGACAAGGGGGAAAAAGGGGCATTATGACTAGATTAGCAGACATAATGTAGAGGGTTCACGGGAGGGCTGTACAACTCTGAGAAGACAAGTAGTGATTCTATAGCATCTCACTACGCTGATGGACAGTTACTGTAATGGGGTAGTTGGGGGGGACCTGATGAAGTGGGGAGTTTAGTAACGATAATGTTGCACATGTAATTGTGGATTAATGATACCAAAAAAAAACCCGAATAAGAATAAAATGCACCCAAATTGGTAGGAAGAAGTAAAATTGTCACTATTTGTTGATTGAATATCAACATATTGAAGACCTTTTAAACTCTACTGAAAAACAATTAGAATTAATTGATGAATTCAGTAAACTCACAAGATACAAAATTGATGTACAGAAATCTGTTGCATTACTATATGCAAATAATAAACTATCAGAAAGAAAAATTAAGAAAATCCCATTTACAATTATTTCAAAACATAAAATCCCTAGACTAAATCTAACCAAAGAGGGGAAAGACCAGTATTTTGAGAACTATATAACACTGATGAGAGAAACTGAACAAGACACAAATAAATGAGAAACTAACCAATGGTCATGCATAAGATGAATTAATATTGTTAAAGTGGTCATACTGTCCAAGGTAATCTACAGATTCAGTACAATCCCTATCAAAATGCTAATGGCATTTTTCAATGAACTAGAGCAAAGAATTCTAAAATTTGTATGGAATCCCAATCTTGAGAAAATAAAGAAAACTGGGAATATCATGCTCCTTGATTTTAAACTATTTCAAAACTACAGGAAATAAAACTGTATGGTACTGGAATAATACCAGATACATACACCAATGGAACAGAATAGAGAACCCATAAACCTTCATTCATATAGTTTTTAATACATGACAAAGAAGGAAAGGATATAAAATGGGGAAAAGACACTATCTTCAATAGATGGTACTAGGAAAACTGGACAGCAACATAAAAAAGAATGAAACTGAATCACTGTCTTATACCATACATAAAAATAAACTTGGATTAAGAACCTAAATATGAAACAAATCATAAAAATATTAAAGAAAATATAGGCAGTAAAATCTTGAATATAGGCATTAGTAATTATTTTTGCCTTTCTTTTAAGGCAAGGGAAAAAATGCAAAAATAACAAGTGGGACTACATGAAGGTACAAGGCTTCTGCACAACAAAGGAAACCATCAAGAAAATGAAAAAGCAACTTACTGAATTGGAGAATATATTTGCAAAGTGACAATTCTGATAAGGGGCTAATATCCAAAATTTACAAAAAACACTTACAATTCAATCCCCAAAAAACAAATAATCTGGTAGAAAAATGGACAGAGGGCCTAAATAGACATTTTCCCAAAGAAAATGTACAGATGGTCAACACACACATGAAAAGATGCTCACCAATAGTAATCCTCAGGGAAATGCAGATCAAACCTTCAGTGAGCTATTACCTCATTGAAGTAAGGAAAACTATGAGTCTGTGTTGCAAGGAGGAGAAAGCAGTGATAGAGCCAAATGAAACTAAAGAGTATGTACCTTTGACAAGACTAAAGTGTGTTGGTTGAAATGTAGATGAGGAAAACAGAAGTTTCAGAAGAGTAGGGAAATATCCATTTACATAATGCTGGCACTACCATGCTTCTTTCTTAGACTTTCTTCTCAATACTCTTTATTTTACAACAGTATAAGACTGGATTTCCCATGGCTCAATTTCCTTCCAATGAACACATTTAAAAATTTTAAATTAAATTTCCAGTGTGAAAATCTAGTATTTCTTTGAAAGGAATCTTTTGAGGATACCATGGAAAGTCTGCTTAACTTGTTTATTTCTAAGGGTATAGGTGAATGGGTTCAACAAAGGGGCAACAGACACAATAAGCAGAGAAACAGCCTTATTAATGGACACCTCATCCTTAGCTGAAGGGTTGATATACATAAAAATGCAGCTGCCATAGCTGATGGAAGCCACAATCATGTGGGAAGAACAGGTGGAAAGGCTTTTTCCCTCTGCTGGGAAGAGGGGAATCTTAGAACTGTCCTAATGATGTATATGTAGGACAGAACCACACACATAAGTGTTACTATGCGGGTAAACACAGCACAGAGTATGGCCAGCTGCTCTATGAACCACGTATCTGAGCATGAATTCTTCAGTATTGGAGAAGCATCACAGATGAAATGGTCGATAACAGAGTCACAGAATTCCAGATTAAGGCTCAAACCAAGGGGTGGAAGGATGATTAATAAGCCAGATACCCAACAACTGAGGATGAGGTTCCTGCAGGCTCTGCTGTTCATGATGGTCACGTAATGCAGGGGTTTGCAGATGGCCACATAGCAGTCATAGGACATCACAGCCAACAGGAAAAATTCTGTAGCTCCAAAAAGGATGACGAAAAATACTTGAATGAAGCAGGCTTTGACCGTAATGATTTTGTTCCCACTTGCTATGATGTACAGGTATGTAGGGACACAGGCCATTGTGAGTGAGATTTCTAGGAAGAGAAATTTTGAAGAAAAAAATACATAGCTGTTTTTAAATGAGAATCCAACAAGATGAGATAAATTATGGTCAAATTCCCAATTACACTAAATGTATATGTGACAAACAAAAAGGTTAAAACGAGAATCTCTAGCTGTGGGTCACTTGTCAGTCCCAGTATGATGAACGTCCTGATCGCTGACTGGTTTCTCATCACTGACTTCATCTGCCAATCTTCACATAAAAGTCACAGAAATGGATCCGAGGAAAAATGTCGAGTAGGACAGAATGAGACCGCGCCTCCCCATAATATGCAAACCCAGTCACAGGCACTTCCTTCTGTGATTTGGTGATGGGGTTTCCATGAGGTTCGTCCCTCAGCTGCACTGACATGGACCACATGGAAGCTAAGCTTATGGGACGTTTCTCTTGAAAATTACTGCTACTAAGATGGTTTTATATATTCTGGAATCTCCCCATATGCAGAACTGTTTCCAATTAATATTTTTAAGTCTATTTTTTAGCTGAGATTTCTCTTGTAGGATCAAGAATCAACTGCTTTCCAGCTATGTTTTCAGGGCACATATAATCTCTTCATTCCAGAACTTTTACATTCAAAAGCTAAATCCTACAATTATTTTGCTTCAAGTTGTGGTGCCTGATAAAATAGAAATGTGTATAAGATGGTGATTATGCCCTCCTTAGAGTCACTAGATCCTTCCTGCAGTGCACTAAGCATTACTTAAAGAACAAGTCAGGTTTCTACCAGATGTCAGTCTTTCAGTGGCCACTTTTTCTTTTCTTTTTCTAATTTCCTTTATTATTCCTTTATTTTATGATTTCAGGAGAGAATGCTTTGATGCATGATTATTTCAATATAACTTGAAAGCCTTCTTTCCCTCCTTCATGACAAGAAGTGTGACACATATTTCAGTAATGCACAGGTTTAAGTGTATGCACCTTGGAACAGACTGTGTAGGATCAAGTCATACCTCTGTCATCTACTAGCTGAGTGACATTGGGAAATCATTTAACCTCTCTATGTTCTCATTGTCTTAACCCGTAGAGTTAAAAAGCATGCTACTTCGTGGGGTTACTGTGTGGTTTAAATGAGTAATATCATTCAAGCAATTGTGAGAGAGAACAAAGCTGGGAGTATCATCTTCTCTGATTTGAAACTCTGCTACAAAGCTATAGTAATCAAAACAGTATGGTACTGACACAAGACCAGATACATACACTAAAGGACCAGAATAGAAAGCCCAGAAATAAACCAGGGCATATATGGTCAATTAAATATAACAAAGGAGGCAAGAATATAGAATGGGGAAAAGACAGTCTCTTCGATAAATGGTGTTGGGAAAGCAAGACAGCTACATTTAAAAGAATGAGACTGGATTATTGTCTTACACTGTAAACAAACAACAAAATCTAATATATAGTTTAAAGATCAAACTATAAGACCTGTAACCAAAAATCCCTAGAATAAAACACTTGAATATTGGACTTAATGATTTTTTCTGGATATTTCTTACCGGGAAAGAGAAAGTAAAGCAAAAATAAACAAGTGGGAATACATCAAACAGCAAAGGAAACTAACTAATCAAAGGCAATCTACTGTATGGGAGAGTATATTCACAAATGATATGTTTGATAAGAGGTTAATATCCAAAATATATAAGAATTCACACCACTTAACTCCCCCCAAAAATAATAATTTGATTCAATTTGGGCAGAGAACCTGAATAGGATTTTTTCCAAAGAAGACATACAGACAGCCAACAGTCACATGGAAAGGTCCTCAGTATCACTAATAATAAGGAAAATGTAAATCAAAATCACAGTGAGATATCATCCACACATGTAAGGATAACCAGTATCAAAAAAACACAAAATGTAACAAATGTTGGCACAGATGTGGAGAAATTGGAACTCTTGTACACTTGTACACATACAAAGATCGTTTGGGGAGAACATGAATAGCAGTTGGGATATACAAGTTTGAGCATCACCAGTGACCAGCTGTACAAAGTCCGCATTTATAGAACACTCTTCTAAAAACAACAGAATGCACACTGTCCTCAAATGTGCATGGGATATTTAGCCAGATAAATCGTATTCTGGGCCATGGAACAAGTATCTGCAAATTTTAAAAATTCAAGTCATCCAAACTATGATCTTGGACAGCTATGGATTCAATTCGAAATTGATAACAGAAAGACCTCTGGGCAGAAAAGAAAGAAATTCCAGTGTGGAGGCCTAAAAAATTTCTTACACAGTATATGCTGTTCTTTATGACCAGTAATTCCAGCTGTGCCAATTCTTTACTGGGATATGTCAGGGGCTACAGTTATTTATTGTTCACTGTTGTTGTTGCTGTGTTGCCATACACACATTCTGACACCTTAATTCAAGCTTGCTTCTCCCACAGCTTATAAGTATATTGAGGGAAAAAACCCATGTAATCTGAAGTAAAACATAGCCTGTATGCACAATGAAAATATAAAGGTAGCACATAAACAGGATAAATGTGATGTGGCTTTATGAAAATGGCCTCCAATACAAAGTGAAAAAGAAAAAATTATCTTCTATTCGTAAGTGTTCATCGGTGAGACAGGGACTGTGGGTGTAGTCAGAGTAGGGGGAGGGCCTCCGGAAAAAGCAAGGCAGGATATTTGCAGTCAGAGCAGTGCAACTACATGCAAGGAAACCCCCTTCCAAAACTCTGTGTTAAAGATTAAGCTCTAGGGTCATTCTTCAGTAAGATCAGTGGGTGTTCCCCAGATAAAGAAGAGTACCCCATGTTGTTATTATGCTAATCATTTGTAAGATTCACTTTAGCATGCTAAAAGGCCCAGGCCTGTGTGCTGTCTTTCCTCTTTCAGATCTGATGGGGTGGTTTTGCAAACCAGGCAACTAATTTAGCATGCAGACCCAGCTGCAAACAACATAGTAAAAGGCAGCAAAGATTCCACCTTAAAGATAAGTTTGCATTTTAACACCCAGAAAGTTTGGGAAGCAGGATTCTTAACTTACTCTTTAGCAAACAGACAATGCCTCAGCCCACTTTGGGGGCTGGGCAGGCCACCTTTTGTTATGCTCCTAGACCAGGATACCAGTGTCCCAGAGAGAGATCGGGGCGGGAAATTCCTTGTGTTAAGTTAATTCTGGGCGTTCAGACACTACTTACCAGGTCTGCACCCCTAAACTTTTTTCATGTTCTCGAAAAATCGTCATCTGCCTATAAAACCCCTAGACAACGAAGCACACCAGACTCTCCCCTCCTGGTGTGAGCCGGGAGCTCTGTCCTATCACTTTATTTCTAATAAAAGCCTGTACCTTACTCTCCTACCTTGGCTGTTTGCTAAGCTCATTCTTTGGCTTCATGGACAGGAACCCGGCATCATCGGGAGGGAAACTCTGGTTTCCCTTTTAGGTCTACTTTAGTCTCTGCCAACACACATGACTTTGAAACTCATTGCTCTCCCTGGGCTCTAGTCCCAATCAATCAAGTGAAAATAGTGATTGAGATAATCTCATTACACATCCATGGACCACTTGGAAGAGAAAAAGCAACTGCAGAAAATAAGTATTTTAATAAGAGCTTTGATGTCACACCCATTTTAAAGACTATGTATATTGGAAACAATAGGATAACCTGTAGTCTTTGAGTAAGGTTGATGTGGTTTTTATGGTGTTTTCACTGACTAGACATAGCAAGAAGTAAA
>JAQQAC010008196.1:0-10444 GCA_029783875.1 Phataginus tricuspis | reverse complement strand
AGCACTGCTAGGGCAGGGTTTTGCGGGCTGAAACCCGCCACCTTTGTGTGACACACCACCGCCAGCACCCAGGCCGCCTTTGGCAGCGCTGCACGGGCAGGGTTTTGTGGGCTGAAACCCGCCACCTTTGTGTACCACACCCCTGCCAGCACCCAGGCCACCTTTGGCAGCACCACAGCCATCACTGGGGCGTTCGGCTTTGGAGCGGGACAGACCGGGACCACGGGCAGCATGGCCCCTTTCGGCGGAGGCTTCTTCCCTCAGGACTCCGTGGGTGCACCTGGCCCGTGCACGCCCTGTGCCGTCCACCTGGCCAGCGCGCCTCGGCACACATCTGTGTTTGCAGGTCAGATTTGGGATGGGCTCGGTCTGCAGGGCCAGGCGCTGTCTTAAGTGTGGACACGGTCTCCGCTCTCGGAGCTGTACACTATGGGGAAGAGACAGGTGTCATCGCAGGTGTTATCCGTAAGCAGTGTCAGGGAGCGGCGGCACTCATGGCCGCAGGAGCTACTTAGGCCGTCAGCGGCAGCCTTTCTGAGACAATAGCACACCGAGGCCACGGCCACAGCCCCAGAGCTGGGAGTAGGGACGGCGGCTGAGTGTGAGGGCGCAGCAGGCACAGGAGCAAAGGCCCGAAGGCAGAAACAAGCCTGGTGTGTTCACGAGCAGAGAAGAGCAGGGTGTGGCTAGAGGTCTGAAAAGGAAAGTGGTATAAAATGACATTAAGAGACAGGCAGAAGGGAAGATCGTTCATGGCCTTTTAAAATGTTTTTGTTAACGTACTCAGGGAAGTCACTCTAGAATCTCAAGCAGAAGGGGGTGATTTTATTTGCCACGGGGAAGATGGAGGATAAGGGGGTCTGACCCTGACAGCTTCCATTTCCCTCACTGAATGTAAGAGCCCTTTGGAGGGGGTTCGGGGGACATGTGTACCAAGGAGGGCCTCTCTCAGGAGTCATTTTGGAGAGGGGGAGAAAACGACGTGTGAGAGCCGTGCCGGGCAGTTCTGAAGCCTGGGGAATGGTGGTTAGGAGTTTGAAGCAAGGCCGATCAGTGCAGTTTGTGTGTCTCCCCAGCAACACTCTGTCTTGAGGTGTGGGCCTAAAATAAGTGGATAGAGAGTAACCTCAGCGTGGTCACACGGCACAGGGAGCAGGGGGGGCCGGGGACTGGCTGCAGGCCCCGATGAGGCAGAGGACCCGGAGTGGGCACGGTGGGCACGGGGAGCAGGGACGGCACTGGGCTCGCAGCCGAGATCTGGGGCAGGAGCAGTTCCGGGCTGCGATAAGGGGGGACCCCCGGAGGTTGGGGAGGGGAGGAGATGGCATGCAAGACCAGCACCCTGGGGGGCACCCACCCCACCTCAGGCCGAGACAGATACACATCCGTGTGAGAGGATCTTCCTGGAGAGCGGCTGGGGAGGGCAGCCCAGCGCTGGGCAGCGGGCTCCGTGAGGGCCAGCGTGGGCAGGAGACCCAGCTCGAGTGGGCCTGCGGGAGGATGGGGGCTGATGGTGGGGTGGGGTCGTGGGGAATAGAGGAGAGGGGCAGGCAAACGGGGAGGGGACATAACATTAGTCCAGAGAGAAGGGGGCTCCACCCTGTGTCCCCCTCAGCTGTGCTTTGGGGGCCAAGGGAGGGCAGAGGTTCTACTCCTCAGGTGGCCAAAAGGCAGCTTAGGGGCTTGTGCTCTGCTGCAGCTGGTGGGGGAGGGGCAGGCTCACCTGGAGCACCGGGGTCAGGACCCTGTCACCCCGTGGGCTACCTTCCCGAGGGGTGAGCCAGACACTGGTGCAGGTAAGGGATCCTGTGGGGATGCGCTTGCAAGCAGAACTCCCCCAGTTCATTACCACCTGCTGTGACACCTTCTGCTTGTGGGCCTCGTTGTCACGGTTCTTTGTGGTCTCTCCGTTCCAGGCACGTCCACACCCACCTGTGGTCAGAACACCCCTGCCCCTGGGGTGGGTGCACCGGGCAGCAGCCTCTCCTCTTGGGCACCCTCAGCACCTGCCCAGGGCTCCACTGGAGCTGGAACCTTTGGTAAGCTGCATGTCTCTGTAGTCAGAGTGACCTGCATACTCCCTGAAGATGGGGTGGGGTGCTGGGGGAGCATTGTGTATTTTAATCGGTCCTTGTCCCCACCGCAATAAAGAATTGAAAGGTAGAGACACAGTAGTGAAGCAGAGGAAAAGTTTTATTTAAAGTTACTCAGAGAAAAAGTGCAGGTGACCTCAGAGAGAGGGCAGCTCCCTGAAAGGTTGAAAAGAGAGAGTTTAAAGTGAAAAGGTTATGCACTTAGAAAGCACGGGTGACCTCAGGGAGAGGAGCACCCCGAAAGGTTGGGGTTCCCCCTTTTAAGTATTCTTCAGGAATGTGACTAAGGGCTGGGGGTGCAGACCTGTTAGGTGGTCTTTGGACACTTAGAACTAACTTAAGACAAGGAACTTCCTGCCCTGGTTTCTCCCTGGGAGCCAGGTGTTTCTTGGTCTGGGAGCACATCAAACAGGACTGCCTGCCCGGCCCCCAACGTGGGCTCAGTTATTGTCTGTTTGTTAAAGAGGAAGTTAAGAATCTTACTTCTTAACTTCCTGGGTATTAAAACACAATCTTATTTTTAAGATGGAATCCTTCCTGCCTGTTACTATGTTGTTTATGCTGGGCTTGCTTGCCATTATTAACTGCCCACATTGCAAATTACTTGATTAGGGCAAAGGAGAAAACAAAACAGCACATAGGTAAAGTTAAAAAAAATAAGCTGGGCCTGCATGATTAACACAATAAAGCCATGGGCTATGCTGAGGTACCCTGCTTTCTCTGGGGAATAGTCAAACATTCCAGGCCAAGTTGCTCCTGGCTTTTTGAGCTTTAACTGAGGAACTCTGGGTCTTTTTTAGTGGGCCTTTTCCTGGCCTTATTCTCTTTCCATCCCACTCATATCTATTTTCCTGCCTAACAGGGAAAGGAGAGGCTCATAAGCTCAAGAGTGATGTGACCTGGCTGGCAATCAGGCTCAGCCGATGTTTGCAGATGGGCAGCAGAGCTCAGAGAGGAGCTGTTTCTCACAGAACTTTTGGTGAACCGTGGAAAAGACAGGTAAAAATACCCTCCTGGGCCTCCTGCCTCCAAGGAACTCAGCCTGGGGAGCCCTGTTGAAGCACCCAGTGTTCTGTTGGCCTGGCCCTCCACAGGTTAGGGCACCGAGAGAAGCCGTTTCTGGTAGTAGCCACCCTGATGAGGTCCTTTTCCATTGGTACAGGATCCAGGATCCCAGGAGCCCCCCATAAAACGCTGGCGTATAGGATAAAGAAAAGAACATCGGCAAGAGGTAGCCTACGTCCATTGCCCCCACCCGGACCCCTTGCCTGGATGTGGACTTCCGCTCCTGCTGGGAAGAGCCTCTGACCTGTTCCATAAAGCACACCGACTGCAGCAGATCTCTGGCTTCAGCCTGCAGGGAGGGAGGGGCAGCCCTGCAGGCCACTGCCCTCTCCTGGAGGAAGCAGAGCCTCAGGCGTTTTGCAGGAGGGGAGGCAGGATGTGGCAGAGCAGAAGCCTGATTGATACCTCTCTTTACTTGAACGGTTCCACTGGTGAGGCTGCACAGAATCAAGGAACATGTGGACCACCAGCTGAAAAGATGGTGGCGTGAGAGGTGAGAGAGAGTCTTCCTCCTAAAACCGCATATAATACAAAAATATAACTAATACAACTAATCCTGAAAAGGGAACCGGAAAGAGGACCGCACCAACCTGCATACACCTGGAGAAAAGAATAAACCTCACGGAACAGGGTAACATACCAAAGTCGTGATACGGCAGGACCCAAGCCCTTCCCTCACCCCAACTCTCTGGGGGTAGGAAGAGAAACGGAGCAGGGAGGGAGTGGAGGCCTGGGACTGCTGAATACCTAATTCCGGAGATCTGCTCTGGGAGCACTAACCTACGTTACATGGTGCTTGCATGGTACTCTCGTGAATAGGGGGTTGGAAAGCTAAGACAGGCAGAATTCCTGGACAGACTGAGATTCCAGCTGTTGTTCAAATCAGGGATCCATATCTGGCTGCTCTGGGACAAAAGAAAGGCGGGGAGTCTGAGAGACTTCCTAACAGCAAGAGGGCTGCTAAAGGGGCAAGGATTGTACAGAGCTTGCTGCTCAGGAGTAAGGACAGGTAGACAAAATTGTCCAGGTGTACTCTGCCCAGCAGGTTGGGAACTTTCATGATGTTCAGGAACTCCAGCTCCCTGGCTGGCTACACAGCTCCAAGGACCCCCTCCGTGATAGGCGGCCTACTGCGCCTTTCTCCCAGTCAGCCCCACCTGGCCCGCAAACCAGCAAACCCTACCCTGGCATGAGGCCAGCCAGAGGGAAGCCCTGTCTACAGCAACTACAAACGCAAAGCACAGAGGCTTATACCTGTGTGCTCGGCCCACTGGTTCTGGCAGTGGAGACAGGCACAGCAGCCTGGAAGCAGGAAACAGCTCTTTCCTCCCCCCAGGCACCAACAGCACTCCCCTGGGACCCTCGACACTGCTCCAGGGGCTGAGCAGCTCCAGGGAGTAGAGCTTCTGGGCGCTAGAGGGCCCCATGTCCAAATATGAAATGCCAACAGAACCTGGTTCAATGTCAAATTATGAATATGAATACACCCCTGAGAAAGACTCAAATGAAATAGACCTCATGAATCTGCCTGAAAGGGATTTCAAATAAAAATCATTAACATGCTCATGGAGGTACAGAAAAATATTGAGGAACTCAGGGAGGAATTCTGGTCGGAGATCCAATCATTACAGAACACAGTATCAGAAATGAAACATACAATGGAAAGTTTTAAAAGCAGATTAACTATGGTGGAGATGATAAATGAAAAAGAAGTTAGAGGAGAGGAACACAAAGAAGCTGAGGCACAGAGAGAAAAAAGAATCTCTGAGAATGAAAGAATATTGAGAGGACTGTGTGACCAATCCAAATAAAAAATATTCACATTACAGGGGTATCAGAAGAAGAAGAAGAAGAGAGAAAAAGGGATAGAAAGTGTCTTTGAGGAGGTAACTGCTGAAAACTTCCCCAATCTGGGGGAGGAGATAGTCTCTCAGGCCATGGAGGTGCACAGATCTCCCAACACAAGGGACCCAAGGAAGACAACACCAAGACATACAGTAATTAAAATGGCAAAGATCAAGGATAAGGACAGACTATTAAAAGCAGCCAGAGACAGAAATAAGATCACATGCAAAGGAAAGCCCATCGGGCTATCACCAGACTTCTCAGCAGAAACCTTACAGGCCAGAAGGGAGTGGCATGATGTATTTAATGCAATGAAGCAGAAGGGCCTTGAACCAAGAATACTTTATCCGGGAAGGTTATCATTTAAATTTGAAGGAGGGATTAAACAATTTCCAGCTAAGCAAAAGCTGAGAGGATTTACCTCCCACAAACCATCTCTACAGTGTATTCTGGGGGGACTGCTATAGATGGAAGTGTTCCTAAGGTTTAATAGCTGTCATCAGAGGTAATAAAACCACAGTAAAGAAAGTAGAACAGTTAATTACTAAGCAACTGCAAAATTAAATCAGCTATCCCCAAAGCCAATCAAGGGATAGACAAAGAGTACAGAATATGATACCTAATATATAAAGAATGGAGGAGGAAGAAAAAGCAGGACAAAAAAAAGAAACTTTAGACTGTGTTTGTAATAGCATATGAAGTGAGTTAAGTTAGACTCTTAGACAGTAAGGAAGTTACCCTAGAACCTTTAGTAACCACGAATCAAAAGCTTCCAATGGCAATAAGTACATACCTATCGATAAGCACCTTAAATGTAAATAGTCTGAATGCACCAATCAAAAGACATAGAGTCACTGAATGGATAAAAAACAAGACCCATCTACATGCTGCCTACAAGAGACTCACTTTAAACCCAAAGACATACACAGACTAAAAGTAAAGGGATGGAAAAATATATTTCATGCAACTAAAAGGGAGAAAAAGCAGGAGCTGCAGTACTTGCATCAGACAAAATAGACTTCAAAACAAAGAAAGTCACAAGAGACAAAGAAGGGCATTACATAATGATAAAGGGGTCAATCCACCAAGAAGATATAACCATTATAAACATCTATGCACCCAATACAGGAGCACCTACATTTGTGAAACAAATACTAATAGAATTAAAAGGGGAAATAGAATGCAATGCATTCATTCTAGGAGACTTCAACACTCCACTCACTCCAAAGGACAGATCAACCAGACAGAAATAAGTAAGGAGACAGAAGCACTGAACAACACATTAGAACAGATGCACCTAACAGACATCTACAGAACTCTACACCCAAAAGCAGCAGAATAAACATTCTTCTCAAGTGCACATGGAACATTTTCAAAAACAGATCATATCCTAGGACACAAAAAGAGCCTCGGTAAATGAAAAAAGGTTGAAACTGCACCAACCAGTTTCTCAGACCACAAAGGTATGAAACTAGAAATATGCAAAGAAAAAGAAAAATCCCACAAACACATGGAGGTTTCACAACATGCTCCTAAATAACCAATGGATCAATGACGAAATAAAAACAGAGATCAAGCAATATATGCAGACAAATGACAACAAGAATTCAACACCGCAAAATCTGTGGGATGCAGTGAAAGCCATGCTAAGAGGAAAGTATATTGCAATACAGGCCTCAGGAAAGAAGAACAATCCCATATGAACAGTCTAAACTCACAATTAACAAAACTAGAAAAAGAAGAACAAATGAGGCCCAAAGTCAGTAGAAGGAGGGACATAATAAAGATTAGAGCAGAAATACATAAAATTGAGAAGAATAAAACAATAGAATCAATGAAAGCAGGAGCTGGTTCTTCAAGAAATTAAACAAAATAGATAACCACCCAGCCAGACTTATCAAGAACAAAACAGAGAGTCTATTCACATAAACAGAATCAGTAATGAGAAAGGAAAAATCTCTACGGAAACCAGAGACATACAAAGAATTATTAGAGAATACTATGAAAGATTATATGCTAACAAACTGGATAAACTAGAGGAAATGGACAGCTTTCTAGAAAAATACAACCTTCCAAGGCTGACCCAGAAAGAAACAGAAAATCTGAACCCACCAATCACCAGCAACGAAATTGATTTGGTAATCAAAAAACTACTTAAGAACAAAACCTCTGGACCAGATAGATGACTTTACTGCTGAATTTTATCCAACATTTAGTGAAAACCTACTACCCATCCTCCTTAAAGTTTTCCAAAAAGTAGAAGAAGAGGGAATACTTCCAAACTCATTCTATGAGGCCAGCATCACTCTAATACCAAAATCAGGCCAAGGTACCACAAAAAAAGGAAATTACAGGCCAATATCCTGATGAACATAGATGCAAAAATACTCAACCAAATATTAGCAAACCGACTTCAAAAATACATCAAAAGATCATCCATCATGATCAAGTAGGATTCATCCCAGGGATGCAAGGATGGTACAACATTTGAAAATCCATCAACATCATCTACCACATCAACAAAAAGAAGGACAAAAACCACATGATCATCTCCATAGATGCTGAAAAAACATTCGACAAAATTCAACATCCATTCATGATAAAAACTCTCAACAAAATGGGCAGAGAGGGCAAGCACCTCAACATAATAAAGGCCATATATGACAAACCCACAGTCAACATTATACTTAACGGCGAGAAGCTGAAAGCTTTTCCTTTACGATCGGGAACAAGACAAGGATGATCACTCGCCCCACTTCTATTCAACACAGTACTGGAGGTCCTAGCCATGGCAACCAGACAACAGAGAGAAATAAAAGGCATCCAGATTGGCAAGGAAGAAGTTAAACTGTCCCTGCTTGCATATGACATGATATTGTACATAAAAAAACCCTAAAGAATCCACTCCAAAACTACTAGAAGTAATATCTGAATTCAGCAAAGTTGTGGGATACAAAACTAACACACAGAAATCTGTTACATTCCTATACACTAACAATGAACTAGCAGAAAGGGAAATCAGGAAAACAATTCCATTCACAGTTGCATCAAAAAGAATAAAACACCTAGGAATAAACCTAACCAAGGAAGTGAAAGGCCTATACCCTGAAAACTACAAGACACTCCTAAGAGAAATTAAAGAGGACACTAACAAATGGAAATTCATTCCATGCTCTCGGGTAGGAAGAATGAATATTGTCAAAATGGCCATCCTGCCTAAAGCAATCTATAGATTCAATGCAATCCCTATCAAAATACCAACAGCATTCCTCAATGAACTGGAAGAAATAGTTTTGAAATTCACATGGAACCACAAAAGACCCATAAGAGCCAAAGCAATCCTGAGAAAGAAGAACAAAGCAGGGGAATCTCACTTCCCAACTTCAAGCTCTACTACAGAGCCACAGTAATCAAGACAATTTGGTACTGGCACAAGAACAGACCCACAGACCAGTGGAACAGAATAGAGAGCCTAGATATTAACCCAAGCATACACGGTCAATTAATATACAACAAAGGAGCCATGGATATACAATGGGGAAATGACAGCCCCTTCAACAGCTGGTGTTGGCAAAACTGGACAGCTACATGCAAGAGAACGAAACCAGATTACTGTCGAACCCCATACACAAAAGTAAACTCGAAATGTTTCAAAGACCCGAATGTATGTCATGAAACCATAAAACTCTTAGAGGAAAATATAGGAAAAACTCTCTTGAATAGAAACATAAGCAACTTCTTCATGAACATATCACCACGGGCAAGGGAAACAAAAGCAAGAATGAATGAGTGGGACTATATCAAACTAAAAAGCTTCTATATGGCAAAGGACACCATCAGTAGGACTAAAAGACATCCTACAGTATGGGAGAATATATTCATAAATGACATATCTGATATGGGGTTGACATCCAAAATATTCAAAGAGCTCACACACCTCAACAAACAAAAAGCAAATAATCCAATTAAAAAATGGCAGAGGAGCCGAACAGACACGTCTGCAAAGAAGAAATTCAGATGACCAACAGGCACATGAAAAGATGCTCCACATCGCTAATCATCAGAGAAATGCAAATTAAAACCACAATGAGATATCACCTCACACCAGTTAGGATGGCCACCATCCAAAAGACAAACAACAACAAATGTTGGCGAGGATGCGGAGAAAGGGGAACCCTCCTACACTGCTGGTGGGAATGCAAATTAGTTCAACCACTGTGGAAAGCAGTATGGAGGTTCCTCAAAAAACTCAAAATAGAAATACCATTTGACCCAGGAATTCCACTACTAGAAATTTACCCTAAGAATGCAGGAGCCCAGTTTGAAAAAGACATGTGCACCCCTATGTTTATCGCAGCACTATTTACAATAGCCAAGAAATGGAAGCAACCTAAGTGTCCATCAGTAGATGAATGGATAAAGAAGAGGTGGTACATATACCCAAGGGAATATTACACAGCCATAAGAAGAAAACAAATCCTACCATTTGCAACAACATGGATGCAGCTAGAGGGTATTATGCTCAGTGACGTAAGCCAGGCGGAGAAAGACAAGTATCAAATGGTTTCACTCATCTGTGGAGTACAAGAACAAAGAAATATCTGAAGGAACAAAACAGCAGCAGATTCACAGAACCCAAGAGTGGACTAACAGTTACCAAAGGGAAAGAGACTGGAAGATGGGTGGGAAGGGAGGGGCAAGGGGTGAAAGGGGAATTACGATTAGCACACATAATGTAGGGGGTGGGGCACGGGGAAGGCAGTATAACACAGAGAAGACAAGTAGTGACTCTATAGCATCTTACCACGCTGACGGACAGTGACTGTAATGGGGTATGTGGGGGGGACTTGATAATGGGGGGAGTCTAGTAACCATAATGTTGCTCATGTGGTTGTATATTAATGATATCAAAAAATAAAATCAAAGACAAAAAATAAAAAATAAAAACAATGTGGAAGGCTGCGACCCTGGACATATTTAAAGTCACAGCAGCCGCTTGGTCAGTCAGGTGTCCTAGACAGGCGCTCCCCCACGTGCGTCCCAGGACCCAGCATCGGCCCCCCGGGATGCTTGTCAGGACGTCTGGGGAGTGTCTGTGCAAGTCGTCTTCCCTGCTAACAACACTCCATCCTGGAAACAAGAAAGGGACTTGTCCTTAAGCCTGGTCCTTCCCTACTGACAAGCGGCCAGAGGATTGTCCTCCTCACGCCTGCCGGGATGCAGGGAACAGAAGGACCAGCCCATTGAATGTGCAGCTGATGCACAGCCAGGGTGACCAACCCGCCTGGTTTGCCTGGAACCCTCTTGGGTTTAGTAAATGGAGGCCCCAGTCCTGGGAGACCCTCTAGTTCCAGGCAAACCAGGATGGTTGGTCACCCCACAGCACAGGGACCTTCCTTCTGAGGTCCCTTCCAGCTCTAACAGTTCATGGCTCAAAAGCT
>JAQQAC010008187.1:0-36717 GCA_029783875.1 Phataginus tricuspis | reverse complement strand
CACACACACACACACACACACACACACACACACACACACACACACACGCACACGCACACACACTCCTTGGCCTTAAGACACTCCTGGCCTGTCAAGAGAAGACAGTTGGGTAAATGTGCAATAGTGCTACAGGTGTGTCAGAAGCGTGGAAAGAGGAGACACAGAGTGGGGAGTGGTCTGTGTGACCTGTTCTCAAGACTTTATGACAGAAGTCATCCTTGAGCTGAGTTTCAAATGATTTATTATTTGAAGCCAAGTGAAGAACATCTTTGAAATGTAACTTTCTTACATTCACTTTAGGATATTAATAGCTAATCCTTTTCCTTGAGTAGCTTTTTTATTGACTGAAATGTACCTCATTTCAAAACAGGTTTAGAGAAGCATTCAAGAATGTTATAGTTTTCTCATTATGCATTATGTCTGTTCTGTGTAGAAGTACCTGTAGGAAGAAAATTAAGTGCAGGTTTTCTGTGTGGGTTGAGAGCTAATCGATCTGAGGGTGTGTCAGAAACCAACCAGCAGAGTCCCCAAATCATTCGAGACCCTGGCCTTTTTTCAGGGCTTTCTTCATTGTAAGCGGTCCCTGATGGTAATTGGTGGAATCAGACTTAACAATGCAGTCAGATAAACAGTTGTGGCAGCTGCTGCCATGGCAACGTCACCGTCCTCCCCCTCCCAGTGCGCGCCCCTTCCCCACCCCTCCTCCTCCTGCTGCTCGCCTCCGGTAAGTGTATACTCGCTGGCGGTCTGTGCAGGCGGCAGGGTTTAATGGCAGAGCTATTTTCTTCCCAAACTGTTCAAAATGATGAACGAAGATGCAGCTCAGAAAAGCGACAGTGGAGAGAAGTTCAACGGCACTAGTCAGAGAAGAAAAAGACCCAAAAAGGTAAATTGCCACAATTAGGAATGTCTATATATGGATGTGTATGTGTGTATGTTTGAGTGTGTGATGCCCGTGAGGCTTAGAAACCGTGCGGCATTCTGAGTAGCTGTAGACTGGAGCAGTGTCAAGTAGTGCTTTTTAAAGAGACAGGTGCAAACTGCTGCTTTTGGGGAATGGGAAAGAAGCCGTGCATGGTTCGTGATGGATACGTTGACTAAAGCATGGTGGAGTGAACAGAGATAGGTGTGTGTTGGGCATGTGGATTACTGAAGATTGCGGCCACCAATGGATGCTTCTGGTGCTAGCCTAGTGCAAAGAGAGTCATTTTATTTTTAGAATGAGTGAGTTTAGAAGGAAGTGTTAAGCAAGGTGGATTGTGAAATAAAGGGAAGATTTTGGCCAGATGTGTTTGCTTGGTGATGATCTTGAGATGGCTAGACAGCAAATGCCTTTCGGTTCCAGGCTAAGTGTAGTCTTCCTAAGGAGAAAAGACTGTTGTGACAGGAGAAATATGATCCCCAGCGTGATATTTCTGTGGTTTGTTTAGCTGCTCTCCAGCTTTCCCAGACATTAGTGTGATAGCCCTTTCATTGATTAAGATAAACAGCTAAAGATATTATGGGTCGGGGGGTGGGGGGTAGGGCGGGGGGTGGTGGTGCTGGGCACACAAAGCAGTCTGTAGGATTTCTTACCCTGGCATACATTCCCACACCCTTGATTTTCATGGAAATGATACCAGTGAGAAACAGTGGGAAAAGATGCAAACTATTCAGCCCCACCCAGTGGCAGCACTTCTTTCTTTATGGCCTGGCTCCTTCTGGTAAACTGTTGCAGTTTCCCAGAGCGCTTTGAGCCCTATCTCTGAAAGAGATGCCTGTAAATAAATTCTGCTGAAATCCGTTCATTTCCCTGAGGCGATAGTTTGGGAGAGATATGAGATATGATTCTTATGTTTATGGTTTCACTGTTAGATGATTTTGGATTTTGAATGAGCTGATCAAAAAAAATTATCACGAAGATAGGAGTATTTTTCATGTTGACAATGTTGAAATCGCATTGTGCTTCGACATGGAATGTCTCTGGTGTCTAAATGTCTCATGATCTAAAAATTTGAAATAATTTGAAACTTCTGATGTCAAAAAGATAATTGTATTAGCAAACAAGGGATTCATATATTTCTATGGTGCCTTGTAATTTGATAAAAATAAGCATCCCACATACGAGAAAAATTTAATAGCGTGAAGGTAATGATGCAATCTGATAAAGGCAGAAGGATAATTCAGGGTAGGCAGGAACATGGGTGGAACGTCCTTTTGTACCTGAGGATTACTGATCTCCCAGCCCTCGAGATAGATTGTTAGTTACCTGATCAACATTTAAAAAGAAGGAAAAACAAATAGAGAAGAGAAAGAGAGCAAGAGAGAGGTAGAAGAAAGAAAAAAAGGAATTTTGCTTGAACTCACTTCACAATCCTCTTAATTTCTCTCTGAAGTCTCTGTGATGCATTAGAAACAATATACTCAGAACTATTAAAGGGGTGGAGAATATTTCAAGGAGATTTTTAAGATCTGAGTGATGATACTAAATTCACATGTCCAAAGCCATTTTGAAATATTTGAGGTGATGGAGAAGATAAAATCATCAGATGTGATAATTTTAATATTTTTTAAGCTCTGTTTTTCTCAAACATTTATTCTAGGAATAAATTCATTCCCAAACTTACAGTCAAACGATAGCAATTAATAGCAAGTTTTGAAGAGTGTGTGTATGTGTGTGCATGCAGAGACACATATCAAATGAGCTGTAAAAACAGTGAATATTTAGTGTTAACAGTAATTTCATCTAAAAGAATGCACATATACATCCTTTAGCTTGTCAAGTCAGACTTAAGTGGGTTTGAATCATAGCACTGGCTTTTAGCACTGCATGTTAGAGCATATCCTTTAAATTCTCTGATCCAGATTCTTATCTGCAAAATATGAATAATTGTATATACCTTTTGGTATTTTGTGAGGATTAGAAATAATGTGTATAAGATTCTGTGAGCAGTGTTTAATATGTAGTTAATGTCAGTAACTTTTAGTGTCATTACTGTTCCCTTAAATAGAATTTTTTTTTTTGGAATGAGCACTGTAGAATGAAAAACTGTGTATATTTTTGAAGGAGACAGAATATAATATTGGTACTTTGCAAAGGCTAGTAGTCATTTTTCAAAATGTCCAAAGTTATATGCTGTAATTGGAAACTTTTTATCTCATACAAATTATTGAGATTTATGTAAATACACCCTCCCTTGGTCTTCAGGTTACTGCTTCATGTCTTTTTGCAGAGCAGGTAACTGAAATTTTCATACTTAGAAACTGGACTATTAAATGTGCTTTGATGAGGAAACAATAATCAAGAAATAAGAGGCATCCCTAAGAAGGATAAAATTTGAGAAAAACAAGAAGCTTATTAAGGATGAAAACAAGAATTGGAGCAAAGTCAATGCCGTACCACTTCAATTCTGTTGTCTGTTGTTCTACCAAAGGTTCACACTGAATCCACTGTAGGATTATATAAAGCAGCCAGGATTATGGACCACCAGGCTTACTGTGGCCTGGGTGTTGATCTAACGTGCTGAATCATATTCCTTGAAAACATGCCTCTTTCTCTAGTAAATATTTAACAGATGAGCCATAATCTCCTCATTTATTCTACACCTCGTAAAAGTAATTCTTCTGAGGGACAAAACCAAAGGGTCTTTTGCCACAAACCCCACAACGTGAGAAAATCAGCTTAAGGAGTTTTTATGAGAATTTTAGTGAGTACCTTGAAGATAGAAATTCTTTTAGGTTTTTAAAATAATGTCTGTTCTGACTTCAGTAACTGAGCTTGTCAACCTTCATGCAAAGACGGCCCGGAACACACCTGTGGCTGAATGTGTGGGGGCAGCGACTCACGGCCGTGAGGGAGGGCGCACATCATGAGGAACCGAGTTAGCAAGGGCTTACAGGGGTCGGGCTTTGGCTGAGTGATCTGGTGCAGGGAACAAGAAAGCGGGGGCTCCCTCTGGATAGGGTGTTTCCGAAAGCCTGGGTCGTTCTGTGATCGTGTCTCCCAAGAGATCTTAGCTCTGGGAGGGCAGTCTAAAGCTGCATCTGGTAAAGAAGTAGCAATCTCTCATGTAGCAAGAGGAGGGGGATGTCTAGTATTTTGTGGCTTGGACAATGTTCATGTTTTGTCTGCGCTCAGGCATGATAAGGGAGTGGTGTTCTGTCACACTCACAGAATGACCTGGTGTGATGATGGTGCTCTGTAAAACTGTTTATGTTCAGCGGGAGAACGCCAAGGCCAAGCTGATAGTACCAGGCCAGTTCCTGGATGTTAGCAGTTGCTTTTCTCTTTCCCAAGCTTGAACACAAAGATATTTTTGGAGAGAGATTTATTATTAGATGCTCTTTAGTGTCCAAAAAAAGTAAATCAGATAGTATTGTTGCTAATGCATTCAGAGAACCCTTTCTCATCTAATACTTCAGCAAAATAGTTTCCTTAAGGCCCAGTTACTTCACAGAGATCTTGCCCAAGGCACAGATATGGGGTTGACGTTCTAGTGGTGGTTCAGTGGAAAAGAGTAACTAGAAACTACCCTTATTCTCAGCTGGAGTCGTGGACCAAAAAGGAGCATTGGGACCTCTGAGAAATGTATCAGTATTAGAGTTTTTAGTTTATTCTAAATCTTAGACAACTCTGTAAAAATTTCTTATTCCAGGGAATATTCTAGCAGATTAGATAACATAACCCAATTGATGTGCAGCATCTCACACTTTTCAATTTCCACTTTTCAATGACATGACTGGATTTGTCCTGGAAAAGGCTGCAGGAACCTTCAGTAATTTGCATAAGTGAAAATGTCCAGGCATCAGTCACATGACAGAGCAACTGTGAGTTCTTCTAAAACAAATGATGAAATGGCTTAATAACTATTTTTCCTTATTTGGTGGAATGACTATATAAACATTAAAATATCAGTACTATGGATTTCAACAGAGTAGTAAGATAAAATGGCTTTGTGAGATACCTTATATTCATTCAAGATGTTTGGATCTGGACCATTTCTTTAAAATATTCATGAACATGGCAAAGTATTTTTGGTTATATATATTTTTATTGCTGTTTACTTGCCACTGCCTAAATAGGCAGAAGAAAGTGGTGCCAGATGTGTGACTGAAGTGTTGCACCACTGAAATGTGAATGAAAGACATAGTAAAAGGTTTATTGTCACAGCCACCACAGATAGTATGGCTTTTTTTAATGGAATCAAGAGGCGGATCCAACATTTAGATGTTCAGATCATCTTGCAGTCAAATTAGTTTTGAGTTTAGTTGGTGCTTTATCTAGTTCAATCAGGTCTAGAAAGGCTTTCTTGTATAATTTATCCTGATTAATATCCCCATTTCTTCAATTTTCCAAATAGCTTAGGATTTACCATTTTTTAAAAACATCAATTCATAACCCAAAATAGCGTGTGTTGCCTGAAGACAGCAATTCCTCATCACTGAGGGTATTTAAGACAACCATCTGTCAGAGATAATAGAAATTTTTTTATTGGATAGAAAAATCCCTTACAGTCTGGTATTCTGTGACTTTCTATGTCTGTCTCTCTGTTTTCATCTCTTTCTACCCACTTTTATATTACTGTTTTTTTTTATTGCTGATTTCATTTGAAAGTAATAGCCAAGTATTAATCTTAAAATATCCTTTTTAGGGTAAAGTGCTGTCTACTCCCCATAACTATGAGAAGTACCTGGGTTGCCTATAAAAGAATAAATTTCTTAGGGCTCTCTTCAGACCTGCTCAATCACTTTTGGGGATTTTTAATGGTCTCCCAACTCTTCTTTTTATGTCCACCAGACTTAAGAACCATTGCTTTTGAATGTGGTCAGCAGGCATGAAGTTGAATCATTTTAGAAAGAATTTCTAATTTCTCTTGGACATGTTAGATTATTACTTGGCTCTTAGAGTTACATGTGTTTCATATAAGTCTAGATGGCAATGGCAGTGACCCAAGAGAACAGAAAGCATTTTCCCCCCTTACTCTTACTCTGTGTCTAGGACCTAGCATTGCTTTGTATTTTTTAATTTTTTTATAGTTTATTTTGGTATCATTAATCTACAATTACATGTGCAATATTATGGTGATTAAACTACCCCCTTCATCAGGTCCCCCCCCACCAACCCCATTACAGTAACTGTCCATCAGTGTAGTGAGATGCTATAGAACCACTACTTGTCTTCTCTGAGTTGTACAGCCCTCCCCATGCACCCCCTACCTTATGTCTGCTAATCGTAATGCCTCTTTTTCCCCCTTGTCCCTCCCTTCCCACCCATCCTCCCCAGTCCCTTTCCCTTTGGTAACTATTAGTCTGTTCTTGGGTTCTGTGAGTCTGCTGCTGTTTTGTTCCTTTTGTTTTTTCTTTGTTCTTATACTCCACATATGAGTGAAATCATTTGGTGCTTGTCTTTTTCGGCTTGGCTTATTTCACTGAGCATAATACTCTCTAGCTCCATCCATGTTGTTGCAAATGGTAGGATTTGTTTTCTTCTTATGGCTGCGTAATATTCCATTGTGTATATGTACCACATCTTTATCCATTCATCTATTGATGGACACTTAGGTTGCTTCCATTTCTTGGCTATTGTAAATGGTGCTGCAATAAACATAGGGGTGCATATGTCTTTTTCAAACTGCGCTGCTGCATTCTTGGGGTAAATTCCTAGGAGTGGGATTCCTGGGTCATATGGTATTTCTATTTTGAGTTTTTTGAGAAACCTCCATACTGCTTTCCACAATGGTTGAACTAATTTGCATTCCCACCAGCAATGTAGGAGGGTTCCCTTTTCTCCACATCCTTGCCAACATTTGTGTTTTGGATGTTGGCCATCCTCACTGGTGTGAGGTGATATCTCATTGTGGTTTTAATCTGCATTTCTCTGATGATTAGTGATGTGGAGCATCTTTTCATGTGCTAGCATTGCTTTGTGTACACCATCTTATTTCATCTTCAGTCACTCTCATTGAGTATTATTATCCCAGTTTTGTAGATGAGGAGCTGGAGATTCAGACTTTATGCAGGGATGGTGCTGGAGAAATGATGGACATTTTTCCTACTATTTAACAAGTGATGTATTTCGAACCATTTCTCTCAAGGAAACCAGGTGCTAAGCTATTCCTCTGTGTCTCTTGCAAAGCTTCTAAGGTATCTATAGGTTCAACTTCGGCTAAGATATCCTCCTCCAGATTTTTTTCCCTGATGTTGCTTGTTATTGTTCATCAGTTTATCACAATCTCCAAAATGCTTGCTCTAGTTGGAATAATATGCACAGGTGATTTCTTTCCTGGTTGTCCATAACCTTCTTCTAGGCAGGACTCCCTCATTTCCTTCCTTTTGTTTCCATTACATTTTGTGTTATGTTGTTACTGAATTTTTATTAGTCCATACAGTCATTGAACTGGTTTTGAAAAATCCAGAAAAATGATTGGAACAATAAGATAAGTAAACAAGTATCTTCATATGGCTTAGACATATTAAGTTCGCATAAAAAGTTGCTCCTCTTTTCACAACTTTGGTTTTAATTATTCTCTTGAGAAACCTTTTCAGTATATTCGCAGTAGTTATTCTGCAGAAGGTTCTTTTTTATATACTCTTTCCTGAAGTGTTTGAGATTTCCTTTTCCTTCTTGACAGAGTTTCTAAAGGGACATGTGATTGCATATTGAAATAGAATTAAGATTTTGAATCTGTATTTGTTACTATTTTTTCCTGATTCAGAGATACTAATTATAAATATGCCTACAGCTTTCTTTCTTTCCTGCTCATATTCTGTTCTAATTCCTATTGGTAGCAGAAAGAAAAGCACTACTGATTTTTATCTCAGTGGGTTCTGGCAGGACTCCTCACAACAAATAAACTTAACATCTCAATTTCCTTTTACTTGAAAGAGCAGAGGTTGGATTGCTACCAAATGAAGCAATATTTTGATAAAAAATTTTTTAAACTATTTTATACACTTGAGACCAAGTAAGTGTGGTAGGGTATTTCTTTTTGAAATCCATTGATACCTGCCAACCCTTTAGAGAGGGTGAATTTTTAAAAGCTGGAGGGAGATGGTAAAATATGTTCTAGTTAATGATACACCTAAATCTAGAGGGCGAGCTTCTACTTAGTTGTCAGGCCTGGGTTTTATTCATGTTTTTTCTGTTAACTCACAGACAACTATCATTATCTTCTACCCACTAATTTGTGTTTGTACTCATTACGACAAGGACCTTGATTTCTAACATTTGCTTAATGAGCTTCAATTTCTAAGAATCAGCTTGTTTAACTCAGTTTAATTTAGGTGTTTTCCCCAACATGTAGGAGAGCTCCTTTAATTGTGTGTTGGTTTGCTAGCCACAGGGCACTGTGTTAGCTGCTGGGACATTGTCCTGCCATTCAGTGTGGCTGTCAGCTTCCCATCTTCCACACACAGTCAGGGGACTGTTCTGTCCTGATGCTAATGTTAGTTCAGGCTGAGGAGAAGAACTAAGGAAATGCCATATAGGTGTATCCTCCTCCACCCATTTCTGGAGGCATGCACATGCGTGCAGATTCAGTGGGCTAAAATAGATTTGCATCTGAGATATATCTGCAGAGCAGAGTATTTGTGTGGGTTTCAAGGTACTGTAGTTGTTTCCTAATTTTAAACACATAAATCTGATATTAGAATAGAATTTACATTGCAGTTTACCCCCTAGTTCTGTCGAGGGGGTTTGGTCCTCCCAAGACAACATACAGAACCAAGTGAAATGAGTGGCAGAGTGAAATGGAGTAGTGTATGTGTGAAATTGTTTTTGAGAATTTTGAATTTGTACTTTGAGAAGTTGGTAATTGGCAATACTTCCTTGTATCCTGTGGTTTATAATAGTGACTATGAAAAGCCTTAATGTGAGTTAACCTTTTATTTTCATTGTTTTAAACTATTTTGCAAACCACATTTGAGTAGCATTAATAAAATGTTTGCAAATGCCACATTACCATGCTCTACTCTGATACTCAGAATAAATGCATGTATTGAGGTTATGGGATGAGTGGTGACTGGGTTTCGGTTTACATTGCTTAGCTATTTAGGGCATAGTGCTAACCTACCTGCTACTATTCCAGACAGATCAGTTATCTTCCTGTAGTCTCAAGGGTGTGGACTTGATTCTTAACCTCAGAGGGTGCCCAGTCAAAGGGGGACAATGCAGGAGAATACTGCTAGATGTGTACAAACCAAACGCATTATCCAAAAACCACACTTTCAAAAAAAGGATATTCTATTGACACATATTTACGTGTCAAGATTATCTCCTAATAACTTATCTTCTCAATATGAAAAGGAATTCACGTCTTCATAAAGGTCCATGTGAGGAGTAACAATAGTAATATAATGAAAGTAATGGAGGTCTTTTAATGGTTTATAATGAAGTTTATCTAAATCAAACTTGTTTGAATGAATTAGTTTTATCCAATAAGCTGAACAATTTAATTACAAAAAAATTCTTTATTAGGAAAAAAATCATTCACCTCATTATTGTCATTTCACAATAACAATAATAATAATAAATGATGGTTAATATATATTAAGAGCTTATCATAGTATTATTTGCTAGCCATTGTGCTAAGAGTTCTACATAGATCATCTAATTTTATCTTCACAATTATCTGATGAGTGTATACTACATTATCCCTGTATTAAAGATGAGATCAATGTCTAAAGGGATTGAAAAACTCCTCTGTTTGAATCCACACAGCTACTAAATGATGGACCTAGGATGTTACCCCAGGTCAAACTGATCATTCTGCCTGTCTCCAAACCCCTGTGTTATGCTGATAGAACAACATTTTAAACAATTAAAATAAGATCAAGAGTTAAAGAAATAATAGTTTCTTTATGTCCAAAACCCATTGCACCAATATGCCTTTGCTGATTGGTTAATGAATGTAAAAGCTATTATGACTGATTTTTTTTTTCAAATATGGTTCAAAACAGAACCATAAACCCAAATAGGAAAATGTTGTTTTTTAATGTGTTTTTGACTAAAATGATCAGATGTGCTCATAATATTTGAGCCAGATGTGAATTTTCAGTCTTAGCACTGGAACACTGAAGAATGAAGCCTTATATTTTGGTATTTCCATCTGTGCTTCAACTATTTTTGTCAAATGGCAGACAACCTCAACATAGCCTCTCCAATATAAGGGGGAATTTGTGAGTGAGTTCATGTTGCTTGTCCTAGTTCAAAAGGTCACCAGTCTATCATGTGTTCCATAATCTCATTACACAGCAGGGACCTCTTTCCAGTTGTTAAAGAATCAGGACTGATTGGGCAATCAGGCATTTGTCTATTGGGTCATGTATGAACCTGTACTTTAAACGATTTTTTGAGTATGCTGGAGGTCTGAAACTGTTCCAGGTGGCCTGACCCCAGTGACTTCCATGCCTGGTTTGTAGAGGTATTTTTGGGCAACAGCAAAAGGTTAAATGAGGTTTGGTAACACTCTTATTTTGACAAAATGCATTGATGAGATAAAGAACAACTGTTGGAACAATTTTCTGAATCACTGGCCAGGGTCCAGTGGAAAAGTGAAGTTCCTTTTCTTATTGCTCCTTACTGATAATTTAAGAGATGATTATCTTTTTTAAATATTATAGTTTTCCAAATGTAAAGAGAATTAGCTGAATGAAAGTGTTATTTCCTTCACAGAGAAATTAATTTTTCTTCCCAAAAGGATAATTCTTTCTTTCCAAAACAATGTCAAAAGTTTGGGAAAAAATTGTATATACAAATACATATACATTTGGATTATTCTGAGTTTCAGATATGCTACTATTGGAAATGGCTTAGAAACAAGTTTCAATTTTTTTAAAAAAACAGTAACAACCACGCTCTAATTCATCGTTGCCTGGATATTTGAAGTGTTCTTTCATTGTTGCTTTTGTCAGAGAACTATCCTCCTTCTAAAAACCTAATACCATGCCATGTACAGACTTTAGATTCTTGTCTAAAGCTGGATTATTTATTTGGAAGTCATAAATGTAATATGTAAATATTCAAACAGGCTTCCTTCCCCTAAGGAGGGACTGGCTATTTTTATTTGTTGATATCAGGATCTATGATGGCAGTCTCCCATTCCAACCCTGGAGTCATGTGGAAACTATCGTGGGATGACCTAATCTATAATTCAGATATCATGTACATTTCAACTTAATACTTTAAAAGTAGTATTAGTGTACATTTTGAAATTTTTACTGTTAGGAATGGTTTCTCAAATTCATTTCAAGGTGATCAGTAATCAATGACTTTGTATTTGCTAGTTACACAGCTCTTTGTATATTTCCATATGAATACATACCATCCTTTTATGGTATTTTTTTTAGCCCCCAGAAGAGTCTTATTTTAAGTAAAGATTATTCAATACCGTATGAATTGCAGGAATGAATGATGGTGAATAATTCAGGACACTGAGAATATGATCCAATGTGGCACTCCTAGAATGTTTTTTGATACAAATAATGACATCACAGGAGTGGTTAATACTTAGGCAGATATGGCTGGCTTTCTCTTTAAATACACTGGATGTCCTGGTAGATGAGAATGATCCCTTTTATCTATTCAATGGCAACTGTGTAGTACACATTCATTTACTATTTATCCAGTAATTTCAAGTCTGTATAACTCAGATATTTAATAATAGGGTTAGTATTTTGCCTTTTCTTTCTACAGTACTAATTTGATTATTTTTCCTAGGCCTACCAGGATGACATATAATTATGTTTTTTGTCCCTAAAATGACCTTGAGGAAATGAGATGCTTAAACTAGTTTAAGTAAACAGATAAGTATCTTTGTTATAGCTGACCAAATTCTAGTTCTGTAGTATAATATCTACTTGGAATCTGAAATTCTGAAATCAAGTATAAAATTAATAAGAATATTATTAATTTCTCAGACTCACAGAACCCAAGAATGGACTAACAGTTACCAAAGTGAAAGGTACTGAGGAGGATGGGTGGGAAGGGAGGGATAAGGGGGAAAATGGGCTATTACAATTAGCATATATAATGTAGTGGGTGTTCGGGTGGGGTGGGGGGATACGGAGAAGGCAGTATAACACAGAGAAAACAAGTAGTGATTCTGTAACATCCTACTACGCTGATGGACAGTGACTGCAATGGGGTATGTGGTGGGGACTTGATAATAGGTGGAGTCTAGTAACCATAATGTTGCTCATGTGTATGTGTGTGTGTGGGTGTATGGCAAATACAATCTCTGGATGTTATTAAATTATAGCAAAAAATACCACAAAATTTGCCAATTTTCCTAAATGGTAGCATTGGGTTATCATTTAGTAAAGGTTTTCAAATCAAACTGCAGCCAATATTTCAGATAAGATTATCTTTGATAAGTCATTATTAAAATAAATTCTGGGAAAGGTGAATTTTAGCATTGCTTTTTCAGAAAATATATCCTAGTTCTTGAGCTCACTTTCTGTCATATGTCTAGTCAAAGTTTGTATTTCTTCAATGTCACAGATATCTTTTTTTCCACTGTAAAAAAAAGACCTGCTTTTTGCCACAATCAAAAATCATTGTCTGATTTTGTGTGGCCAAGTTCTTAGTTGGGAGAAGGTGAGACCTATGATAATAGTTACAGATAATTTTCACTTGCTGGCAGTTATATGTGGGTATTTTTTATATTATAATGTTAAAATTTCTTTAAAATTATAGTAAATGTGGAAATCAACTAGCTGGGTAATGGAAAATGGCATTTTGTTGTATATAAAAATATTACCTCCTCTTAAAACTATGAAACCGTGCTCAGTGCAAGGCTGAAAAATAAATTTTAAGGCTATTTTGAGTAGGTATTTTGTTAATTATTGCTAATTTTCAACTAAATATATTTAAATTTGTTTAGTTTGTAATGGAAAAAAGTAGTGCTTGTGTATTTCATTCGGTGGTTCAAATGGCACCTTACTTAGGAATAGCTCACCACTCAACTGATTCTAATAGAGTGTTTTATTTTTGAGTTGACCTAAAACATTAAACTGAAATTTGAGTATTTTTATAAACAAAAAAAACCCCCTTTTTTTTGTTCAGTAGGTATGTACAGAGGGCTTTCCTCCTATTGAAAGCCGTGTTTGGAACTTTTACATCTTTGGAACTAATAACAGCCTAGTTTAAACTGCATTGTTCTTAGGTGTTCGACATATATTACTTATTTTAGAGAAATGTTGCCTTGTTATTTCTTTAGGAATATGAAGCCCTTTAGAATTTGGCATGACACAGGAGCATTTTGCTGTGAGTCTAACAGTAGAAAAGGTCCCTTCCCCCACCTCATCATCTCTCTGTGCAGATTAAGCTCCCTTAAGAATACTCTGTATGGCTTACCATGCTGGTAGGATTTGGTGCCTGTTTTAATCTTGTTTCCGATATGCAGGTGCCCGTTGTTCTGTGAGCACACACAGCAGCAGGTGGTGTCAGTCCGGGTTCAGCTAGGATTAATGAGGGCGGCCTCTGCACCTCAGTGGCACACAGCCACCTTCTGGCTTTGCTGTGACCTTCGCCCTCCATCTTTCCCCCTGTCGGCCCAGCTTAGCCACCTCTCTCTAGCGGCTTAATTTGTGGTTGTAAGCCTTGCTCCAGAGTCTTCACCCCCGCCCCCGCTTCCCCACTTTTGAGAAAATCCAAACTACTGTGAAAATTATGGCCTTGTATGGTTCTTTGAAAAGTAAACTAATTTTTATTTACTAGCTGTGTCATGAATTAATTTTCGTATGCATCTGTAGAGCCGCCAACAAAAAATTGCTAGAATTGAAATTAAAAAAAATACAGTACCCTCAAATTCTACAGAAACATAGAAATATTACCTATTCTATGTGTGTAATAGAGGTAATTATTAATTCATTATTGAAAAATCTATGTATGTGTGATTTCTCGCTCTCATGTGTTTGAGTGTGTGCATGTGTGTGTGTGCATGCAGGTGACTTTAATGTCTGGTCCATACTAGTTTTCTTTGAGAGTATAAACCTTTAGAGCTGCAAGTAGCTTAAAATAGAGCTGGAATTAGCTTAAAAATTCCAATTCCAAGTATCTTATTTTACATGAGGAAACTGAGAATCAGAGAAGTCCACCACATTTGCCAAAATCAAGTAAGTAGTTAACTGCAGACAGAGTCCTAGACTTCGTGTCTCCTGACTCCTAGAACAGTGACCGTTGTGTGGCTTAAAGGTCATCTTAAAGAGCAGTCAAAGCCTAGCAATGGGAAAGAGCATTGAAGTGTTGATTTTGAGAGGTACAGATTTAGAAATGCCCGTTACCTGCTGTATGAAGTAAAACTGGGTCAGCCTGACAGGGTAAGCCATGTTTCTAACACCAAGCAATGGACCAAGTTTTCATCTGCAAAATTATGCAGAAGCTAATTTCCCAATATTTAGTAATCAAATGCTTCCTGAAACCTTGTTCTATTAGTACCACCCAGCAGGGCTGTCTTACAGCTGTGATTTGCGCTTGGATGTAGTCTACTCCAGTCTGCCTGAACTCAGGTGTGTATTTTATCATACTTTAAGACCTTTTTAAATAAGGATTTTAAAGCAAACCAAAAGAGTAGTGGAAATCAAAACATTATGGGGAAAGTATATATGGATATGTTAAGCCATTAGCACACATGAGTCTTATAAATGTTCTTGCTTTTACTTAGTCTGTGTATAGGTTCAGTTTTTGTTCCCTTCCCACCTTGATCCTTGCAGCCCCTGCTGCAACAGACACACACACGCTCTCCCTTTCCCTCTTTCTCTTAGGCTTCTTGCAGTTTTTGTAAGCTGACTGCAGAGGGTAATGGACTCGTTCTATAACTGCTTAAAGTTCAGGTACTGTGTCACTGTTACTAGCAAGGGCTCTTGGTTACTTGTGGGGGTGCCCTTTATTCATCCATTTATTCGTTAATTCTTCTCCCGGCACACATACACTCAATGCTTAATGGTCAGACTTCGTGCTGTGCAAAATACAAAAGACATACATGAGGGAGATATATTCCTTGGTGGCAAGGTTATGTCTCCCTCATTAAACAGATGATTATTGTACTAGATGCTAATTGTAATGATGGAAATATCCATCCCCCAGAAAAGGCCCTTGTGAGGAAGAAGAAGAGGCCAGGCTCATAAGACCTGCAAGTTACAAGGACTGAACTACTGTACACTGTGATGGCTAAGTTGAGCTTTAAAAGCTAAGTTAGAAGTCAGTCAGTCACAGGTGCAACAGAAGCATTTCTGTCAGAAGGTAAAGCAGGAGTCTGTCGTGGGGAAGTAAAAAAAAGGACTGCACACCCAGGGAGGAGAGACATAAGGGAGTAGAGCATGGAGTCTGGACCTGGACAAGCTCTGACCTGTGCAAAGGGTGTGACTTTGGGCAGGTAACTCACTTCTCTGTGCCTCAATTCCTTCACCTGTAAAAACAGATAATTATGGGACCCACCTAATAGGGTTTCTATGAGAATCATGTGAGTTAATATATGTAAAGTGCTTGGTATAGGACTTGGCAAAAGCAAGCACTACGTAAGTTTTCCGTGGCTGGAAAGCAAAGTGAAAAGTAAATAGGACATATGGTAAATGAGGCTGAAGATGCCAGCAGTAGTAAGAGTATTGTACCTCATGTTAATAAGCTTGGATTTTACGCTGGGTAGCTAAAGAGAAGACTTTGAAAGGCTTTAAGCACAGGGTAATATGACCAGATTTATACATTTTTCATCACTGTGCATGTAGACTGCATAACATGGGAAGGTCTGGAGACAGATTTTATTTTGGGAGCTATGCTGCTGGAGAGATAGGATATGGGAATGAGTAAGGTGTAGTAGTGGGATTGGAAAGGGAGGGACTGATAAAGTTAGTCTGATAGGCCACTGAGTGGACATCGTGGTAGGGTGGAATGGTGGAGAAGCCAGAGTCAAAAATGATGCCTAGGTGTCCAACTCTAATGATTTGGTGTCTGGTAGGACACAGCCATTAGTAAAGGAGGAGCAGGTTCACGGGGAGAGGTACTGGGTTCTGATTTTCACATGTGGGGCATGAGGTTTCTGTGGGACATGCAGACGGAAAAGTCCAGCAAACATTTGAAGTGTGACATTTGTGGGAAAGGTCAGGACAGATATAATTTTAGGAACCACCAGCATATTGAGAGTTTGAAATCATGAGAAGCAATAAAATCACTCACAGGTGGAGGACAGGGTCTGGAATGACACAGTAACAGGGAAAACTAAAAAAGCGGGTCTCAGGATGGAGATAAAAAAGGGAGGTAGAAGGGCTCCTGGAATTGGGAAAAAGAATGTGCTCCTTTTTAACCTTCAGGTATGATTTCCACACATGTGAATGCCAGGCTTAGATTCTAACGAGTTCCTCTCAGCTTGAGTCTAAGTCTGCCTAGTTTTGTAACACTCTATGCAGGCTGTGTGACTCTTGTGAAAATAAGTTAAATGATCACATGTTTCTCTCTGGTTAGGTGGACCAAGCTTGCTGTCTTGTCTGTCCTAGTTACACAATCACTGTGTCTCTGGCACTGCTCAGTAATGCCTGTTGATTTTCTAAGCATGCCATTCTAAGTATGTCCAGTTCCTGGGGCAAATACAATTAAAGAGATCATCTGGGGAACTATTCCCAAAGAAAATCAAAACAAATCATCTCCACTGCATTTTTATTTCTTTTTCTTCAGTTTTTCCCCAGAGTTCTAGAAAGATGTGAACTTTATAGACACATCTTTTCAACAAAAACAAATCTTCTAATAATTGCTTATGAAAAACAGATAAAAATCTTTAAGCTTTTCCAAGTCTTATGTGTGAATTTCACATGTAACGAAGAATTTTAAAGACACACAAAATTTGAGGCAGTTTTTATTTCTATATGGATGTGTTGCATTTAAGTGATGCTGGAAATTATGAGAATATTTGCTTTGTTACTTTTAAGTAATTTGTATACTGGAAGTTCTTTAAATTTATGTTACCCTTATTTACGTCTATCATTTGATATATTGTGAATATTGTATAAATAGGCATCTCACAAAAACTTTGGGAAATTTTGACTTTGTAATGTCATGAAAAGTAAATAAAAATATATAACACTATTTTAGTAAGGGATTAGAAAAATCCTTAATGGAGCATTTAAATGTATTTTCCAGATTTCAGATACAGAGTTTGTTAACATATGAGGATTAAGAGAATAAATAGAAATGACTTCTCTGATTTTGCATTTGTATTACAGTGAAAATAATGCACAGCTGTAGACAATTTTTTTTATTAAGGTATTATTTATATATACACTCTTATGAAGGTTTCACATAAAAAACAATGTGGTTACTACATTCACCCATACTATTGAGTCCCTCCATACCCTATTGCAGTCACTGTTCATCAGTATAGTAAGATGCCACAGAGTCATTATTTACCTTCTCTGTGCTACACTGTCTTCCCTAAGATACCCCCCAACACCATGTGTGCCAATCATAATACCCCTCAATCCCCTTCTCCTTCCCTCTCCACCCGCCCTCCGACACCCCTCCCCTTTGGTAACCCCTAGTCCCTTCTTGCAGTCTGTGAGTCTACTGCTGTTTTGTTCCTTCATTTTTGCTTCATTGTTATACTCCACAAATGAGGGAAATAATTTGGTATTTGTCTTTCTCTGCCTGGCTTATTTCACTGAGCGTAATACCCTCTAGCTCCATCCATGTTGTTGCAAATGGTAGGATTTGTTTTCTTCTTATGGCTAAATAATATTCCATTGTGTACATGTAACACCTCTTCTTTATCCATTCACCTACTGATGGACTCTTAGGTTGCTTCCATGTCTTGGCTATTGTAAATAGTGCTGCAATAAACATAGGGATGCACATGTCCTTTTGAATCTGGAATCCTGCATTCTTAGGGCAAATTCCTAGGAGTGGAATTCCCCAGTCAATTGGTATTTCCTCTTTTTTTAAATTTCTATTTTGGTATCATTAATGTACAATTACATGAGCAACATTATACTTACTAGACTCCTGCCATTAACGAGTCCCCACCACATACCCCATTACAGTCATTGTCCATCAGTGTAGTAAGATGCTATAGAATCACTACTTGTCTTCTCTGTGTTATACTGCCTTCCCCGTGCCCCCCCTACATTATGTGTGCTAATTGTAATGCCCTTTTTCCCCTTACCCTTCTTTCCCACCCATCCTCCCCAGTCCCTTTCCCTTTGGTAACTGTTAGTCTGTTCTTGGGTTCTGTGAGTCTGCTGCTGTTTTGTTCCTTCAGTTTTTTCTTTGTTCTTATACTCCACAGATAAGTGAAATAATTTGGTACTTGTCTTTCTCTGCCTGGCTTATTTCACTGATCACAATACCCTCTAGCTCCATCCATGTTGTTGCAAATGGTAGGATATGTTTTCTTCTTATGGTTGAATAATATTCCATTGTATATATGTACCACCTCTTCTTTATCCATTCATCTACTGATGGACATTTAGGTTGCTTCCATTTCTTGGCTATTGTAGATAGTGCTGTGATAAACATAGGGGTGCATCTGTCTTTTTGAATCTGGGATCCTGCATTCTTAGGGTAAATTCCTAGGAGTGGAATTCCTGGGTCACATGGTATTTGTATTTTTAGTTTTTTGAGGAACCTCCATATTGCTTTCCACACGGTTGAACTAGCTTACATTCCCACCAGCAGTGTAGGTGGGTTCCCCTTTCTCCACATCCTCACCAGCATTTGTTGCTCTTAGTCTTTTCAATGCTGGCCATCCTCACTGGTGTGAGGGGATATCTCATTGTGGTTTTTATTTGCATTTCCCTGATAATTAGTGACATGGAGCATCTTTTCATTTTGCTGTTGGCCATCTGAATTTCTTCTTTGGAGAATTGTCTGTTCATATCCTGTGCCCATTTTTTAATTGGGTCATTTGCTTTTTGGGTGTTCAGGCATGTGAGGTCTTTATATATTTTGGATGTTAACCCCTTGTCAGATATGTCATTTACAAATATGTTCTCCTGTACTATAGGATGCCTTTTTGTTCTGTTGATGGTGTTCTCTGCTCTACAGAAGCTTTTTAGTTTGTTGTAGTCCCATGTGTTCACTTTTGCTTTTGTTTCCCTTGCTCGATGAGATGCATTCAGGAAAAAGTTGCTCATGTTTATATTCAGGAGATTTTGGCCTCTGTTTTCTTCTAAGAGTTTTATGATTTCATGACTTACATTCAGGCCTTTGATCCATTTTGAGTTTACTTTGGTGTATGGGAAACTGGACAATAATCCAGTTTCATTCTCTTGCATGTAGCTGTCCAGTTTTGCCAACACCAGCTATTGAAGAGGCTTTTATTTCCCCATTATATGTCCATGGCTCCTTTATCATATATTAATTGACCTTATATGCTTGGGTTTATATCTGGGCTCTCTATTCTGTTCCACTGGTCTATGGGTCTGTCCTTGTGCCAGTACCAAATTGTCTTGATTACTATAGCTTTGTAGTAGAGCTTGAAGTCAGGGAGCATAATTCCCCCTGCTTTATTCTTCCTTCTCAGGATTGTTTTGGCTATTCGGGGTCTTTTATGGTTCCATATGAATTTTAGAACTATTTATTTTAGTTCATTGAAGAATGCTGTTGGTATTTTGATAGGGACTGCATTGAATCTGTAGATTGCTTTATGCTGGATGGCCATTTTGACAATATTAATTATTCCTATCCATGAGCACGGGATGTGTTTCCACTTATTGGTATCTTCTTTAATTTCTCTCATCAGCGTCTTGTAGTTTTCAGAGTATAGGTCTTTCACTTCCTTGGTTAGGTTTATTCCTAGGTATTTCATTTTTTTTTGATGCAATTGTGAATGGAATTGTTTTCCTAATTTCTCTTTTCTGCTAGTTCATCGTTAGTGTATAGGAATGCAACAGATTTCTGTGTATTAATTTTGTATCCCGCAGCTTTGCTGAATTCACATATTAGATCTAGTAGTTTTGGAGTTGATTCTTTAGGGTTTTTTATGTACAGTATCATGTCATCCACAAACAGTGACAGTTTAACTTCTTCTTTACCAATCTGGATGCCTTTTATTTCTTTGTGTTGTCTGATTGCCGTGGCTAGGACCTCCAGAACTATGTTGAATAAAAGTGGAGAGAGAGGGCATTCTTGTCTTGTTCCTGATCTTAAAGGAAAGGCTTTCAGCTTCTTGCTGTTAAGTATGATGTTGACTGTGTGTTTGTCATATATGGCCTTTATTATGTTGAGGTACTTGCCTTCTATACCCATTTTGTTGAGAGTTTTTACCATGAATGGGCGTTGAATTTTGTCGAATGCTTTTTCAGCATCTGTGGAGATGATCATGTGGTTTTTGTCCTTCTTTTTGTTGATGTGAAAAGGTAGACAATTTTATAATAAATAAATAAACTTCAACTTCAGGTTTAGGGAAATACTAAAAAAATACAAAGTTAAGTAAGGGATGTCAGACTAAGCAGATTAACAAAATTGGAAATGAAGATTAAGTCCTGGAAGTAGTAAGTGATGTAAGCAGATCTCAGAGGAGACTGTAAAACTAGGAATGAGAGACAAACTGCAGGGGGCATGTTATCAGCAAGGAGAGGAGAATGAGCAAGGTCAGGGAGAAATAAAGAAAAGAACATTTATGCCCTAATTAGCCAGCAATTTGTTATAAAACAGACTTGCCACCTGGAGAGCAGTATTTAAAAATTTATTGGCACCAACCATCAAATGAGCCAAATGCGAGCAGGCTGTCGTCCAGGTCTGGCACACAGGCTACAGCGGAAAGCTGGTGATAGCAACACACTGCGTGAAGACTGAGAGAAGAAAGCCTCATTTAGGGAAGTCAGGGATAATACAAAGACCAATATAAGCTCACAAGACTTGCATGTTGCAATCAGTCTTTTAGAAGTCAAATAATTGTATTGATTGTACCAAATCAATTTGGTACACAAGATTGTACCAAAGGCCAAATGCATTATTTGACTTCTAAAACTGAGTATTTTGCTACCAAATTAAACTAAATAGGACAAGAAAAGAGCTGCTCATCTCTTTATTACATCATCATTTGTGTTAAACTTTTCTATTAAAGGGTAATGTTTCTCTTTAATCTTGGGACCACTGGTGACTGTCCCTTCTTATGCCGACTGTCAGGGCATCTCCAGCGCCTCACTTTTAGCTTTAGCTCAGTGCCTGCTTATTACTCCCGCCCGGCCTCCCCCAGAGTTGCGTGACTATTCCGCCTGTAGAGCTGCTGCCAGTGGCATCATCTCCTGCTCGGCTCTGGGGACCTCCCCCTCCTCTCCACCTTGTTCTCTAGGCACGGGGGCTTTCCAGCTCTATACTGTCTCTCTTTGTGCAGACAGTTGACCAGAACAATCTAACTCATCTCATCCCAAGCCCGGTTGGGTGTCCCAGTCAACACTGTCACTTTACTCATGTGTTCAGTGTCAGTCCACATTTCAGTGTTTACACCACTTCTTTATTTTGTTCCTGATCCTGCGTGGACACTATAGAGAACTGGCCCTTCTGTTCAGAGAGACTGTGTCTTATTTTCTCTAAATTAGAATGGGGCTTCTTTTATTCATTTCTCTTGCCTTGGTATGGTTTTTCTAGACAAAGTTGATCAGCTTTGAGCTAGTGCTAGAACAAGCTGTAGTCCTAGAATGCTGACATTGTCACTTTATCATTTAAAAGATCTTGGCATAACTAAAGTTCATGAAACTATGGGTCCTAAGTAGAAGAGCAGTGGTGATTGTCCAAGCACAGGATTAATTGGCATCTTTTACTCAGGGACTGATCAGTATAAATGGCATTGTCCCATGTTTGAATCTCTTCTAATTCTGACTAAAGTTAGTGACTCTGAGATTGAATCCCAACAAAAATGCACTTACTTTAACTTCCTGGTGTTGGAATCAGGAAAGCAGTGAGTTTGACTGGAAGACAGGGTATCCGTTTGCCCTCTAAGTCTATCAGTATAATTTTGGAATCAACCAAACACTTGTTTTTTTATTAAGGTATCATTGATATACACTCTTATGAAGGTTTCACATGAAAAACAACGTGGTTACTACATTCACCCTTATTAATGAGTCCCCACTCATACCCCAATGCAGTCACTGTCCATCAGTGTAGTAAGATGCCACAGATTCACTGTTTGCCTTCTCTGTGCTACACCATTTTCACCGTGACCCCCCACACCCTGTGTACTAAACATAATACCCCTTAATCCCCTTTACCCTCCCTCCCCACCCACCCTTCTGACCCGTCCCCTTTGCTAACAACTAGTCCCTTCTTGGACTCTGTGAGTCTGCTGCTATTTTGTTCCTTCAGTTTTGCTTCGTTGTTATACTCCACAAATGAGGGAAATCATTTGGTATTTGTCTTTCTCTGCCTGGCTACATTACGTGTGCTAATCGTAATACCCCTTTTTCCCCCTGATCCCTCCCTTCCCACCCATCTTCCCCAGTTCCTTTCCCCTTGGTAACTGTTAGTGCATTCTTGGGTTCTGTGAGTCTGCTGCTGTTTTGTTCCTTCAGTTTTTTCTTTGTTCTTATATTCCACAGATGAGTGAAATCATTTGGTACTTGTCTTTCTCCGCCTGGCTTATTTCACTGAGCATAATACCCTCTAGCTCCATCCATGTTGTTGCAAATGGTAGGATTTGTTTTCTTCTTATGGCTGAATAATATTCCATTGTGTATATATACCACATCTTCTTTATCCGTACTGATGGACACTTAGGTTGCTTCCATTTCATGGCTATTGTAAATAGTGCTGTGATAAATATAGGGGTGCATATGTCTTTTTGAATTTGAGAAGTTGTTTTCTTTGGGTAAATTCCTAGGAGTGGAATTCCCAGGTCAAATGGTATTTCTATTCTTAGTTTTTTGAGAAACCTCACACTGCTTCCCACAATGGTTGAACTAGTTTACATTCCCACCAGCAGTGTAGGAGGGTTCCCCTTTCTCCACATCCTTGCCAGCATTTGTTGTTCCTAGTCTTTTCTATGTTGGCCATCCTAACTGGTGTGAGGTGATATCTCATTGTGGTTTTTAATTTGCATTTCTCTGATAATGAGCGATGTGGAGCATCTTGTCATGTTGCTGTTGGCCATCTGAATTTCTTCTTTGGAGAAGTGTCTGTTCATATCCTCCACCCATGTTTTAATCTGGTTATTTGCTTTTTGGGTGTTGAGGTGTGTGAATTCTTTATATATTTTGTATGTGAACCCCTTGTCAGATATGTCATTTACAAATATATTCTCCCATACTGTAGGATGCGTTTTTGTTGTGTTGATGGTGTCCTTTGCTGTACAGAAGCTTTTTAGCACAATATATTCCCATTTGTTCATTTTTTATTTTGTTTCCCTTGCCCAAGGAGATGCGTTCCAGAAAAAGTTCTCATATTTATATCAAACACTCTTTTTTTTCACTGAGGAACAACCACTCTTCCTTAGTTGGACTATCCTGCATTTCCTTCCCTAGACACCCAGTGGCTCTATTCCCTGTGTAACTTTCTTGGTTTTACTCATTGCTTTCATTGAATGTGCTGAATCTTTTAACCCTTGAGCATTAATTCGATTAATTTATGGTGTATGTCATTAACATTCCTATTCTGCCTTGATCTTTTCTGTCTAAGACAATAAGACCTTGGGACATTTGAAATGCTTATGCTTAGTTGCTTAGTGAATCCTGAGTACCCATCACAACATCAAGTTTTGATGACAGTAATGATGATGGATAAAGGAGCATAACACACCAGAGAAGTTATGAGCCAAGAATATCTAGTTAGATTTATGTAAAAGAAGTAACAGACAGGATAAAGCCCTAAGAATAACATCGGAGTCATTTTAATTTCAGATGACAACCATCCCATAGTCCTAAAATAAAGACTTATTCTAATGTATACTGTACATATCTAAATTGATTCACATTTATTTAAAAACAAATCCCTTCATGAAATGCAAGTTGACAGGACTCAGGCCTGATGTCTCCGGCATGGTTTCAGAGTCAGTCAGCTGACCCGACTGTAGGCTAGATGATAAACAGCAATTACGGTTCACTGTGATGAAGGCTGTGCTACATGTTTTTAAAGAGTGGCACCGAGATGCCCAGCATGATTCCCTACTCAGATTAAGGATCAGGCAGAGCTTCATAAACATCCCCATGTGTCTCACCTGGACTGTAGCCTACCTTGGCTGCCAAGGTAACTCCTCCCAGACTTAAATCCACCTTCTCCTTAGGCTAGAATTCCTCTTTCCTTGATCAACTAACATGTTTACTTTTCCCTACTCACTAGCCTCAACCTTAGTAGGACTTATTGCTTCTTTTTAGTTGTCATAGTAGCTTTATAATCTGGTCTAGGTTTCCATAGCAATACACTCTACCTCTCCCCTATCTTGAATAAAATCAGCACTGTATAACCAGAGACATCAGATAGAAAGACAAGTACCTTGAGTAGGCATTTACAAGCTAAACCTGCCACTTTTACCAGCACTTTTACCATTGCCCTATTAATATAAGTAGAAGAGGACTCTGGCTTCATGATAACCTAAGGGTTACTTGGTGTGGGAAAGAAGGACAATAAAGCCCAGCTTTTCTATCAGGCTCAAACCAGATCCATTCTCCAGGGTTTCTCCAGCATGGTGGGAAATACTCAGAGACTCAGTCACATGGAGTCATATAACAAGCAGATTTGAGCACCATATACAGTTGGATTTCTAGGGGAAAGCTGTGCTTTGAATGCTACAGATTCTGGTGCCAATCTAGTCAAGTGTTCAAATGTCAATCTTCCTGCCAGACGGGCTTGGTAATGTACATATAAGAGGAGCATGAGATAGTCTCAAAATTAGAAGACTAGAAAACTAGACTGTTTTTTTAGAAGTGTGGTGGAGAATGGGTTGTGAGAACATCTTGGATGAGCCATGTAGGGAGACTGTGGGAGCTATTCAGGCAATGACAATGTTTTATGCAATACTCAGCCAAACAGTAAGCGTAAGAAATTACCAGGATGACTTCTTTGATGTTCTTTTTTTCCCCTTGAAAGTAAAGTTACTTCAAAAAATTTTGATTTCTGTCCTGCCTTCCCATCTTTCAAAGCAAGTGTTTAGGTGCTTTAATTGTAGATACTACACTGTCCCTGCTCAAATGCTTTCTTTTACAGAATTTATGCCAGCTACATTTTACTATTGGTAGGCCTGCCTGTCTTCATGTCTGTGTCACGGAAACTGTCTTAATTCTTGGAGTTTTGCACAGGACCCGAATACATGAATGTCACTTGGTTAATTTATTTTTTAAACAATGAGTAAATTAACTCATTGATTAAATATATTCAATTTAGATTTCTCTTAAATAGCACTGAAGACTATTGGGCCCGATATCTCTGGCTAATACAGTCAGGACAGCCTAGTATCCAGGTGAAACTAGGTGACTCAGCCTGAATTATTTAAATCATTCTCTGAGTCCGTACAGAAGACGGCTGGCCAAAGGGAGAACAAAGCAAGGAGAATGGCATTCCTGTCTACAGTCAGCTTTTCAAACACCCTCCTCTCAAGTTTCCGTGGCAAGAAAATCTGCTGGCTGCACTGCCAGGAGGCTCTCCTTAGAAATTAAAAAGAAGAAAGAAGCAACCCATTTCTGTGTTTCTGAAAACAGCCTGGATTTCCCGCTGATCATGGACTGCTGCCATGCCATAGAAACACCGCATCCAGTGGGGCTCAGGCTGCCTCTGCTCAGCATGCTGGAAGCTTGTGATTAATTTTGTTTGACAGCAGCAAAAAGTGTGCCTTACCTTGGATGCCAGCTGATTATTTCCAGTATGGTTGCTGCTGAAAATTCCGTTAATGATTTGTAATATCTATTCATCCTGAAGGGAGGAGAAAAGTGCTTTTCTGAACGAAGGAAAGTACATCGGACCTAGTCGTATGGAAAATCCTAATCTACAGAGTGAACATTTAATGGCAGAGGAGTTGAAGACTACATCAGCAACTTCAAAATCTTCTCACACAAAAGATTAGGTCTCTTTTTCTAGACAATATTTTATTGGAGAATGTGTTGTGAAGAATAATGCAAATTGTGAATTGGGGTGCTTCCTTTTTTTTCCCAGTGTTCAAATATGGTAAATTTCAGTTTTATAATATGATGTGTATTAAGTGCCTGCTATGTTCAAGGTCCTCAGTAAAAATGTATTGAGTTGAATTGATTGTACTGGTACAGATGTTTATGACTAAGACCTAGAGACAGATGTTTATGGCTAAGACTAGTGCCAGCCCGTGGAAAGCCTACTACCCAAGACAGGGATTCTCAGCGGGGACTGTGCATTGGAATCCCCACAGAGAACTTTAAAACAATTCTGACGCCTGGGTCTCACTCCACAGACATTTTGATTTAATTGGTCTAGGATGAGGCTTGTGACCTTAATATTTTTTCACATATCTTCTCATTTGCATAATGTATGACCAGATCTGAGAATGACATCTGATCTAAAAGCAAGTGAAAAGATATGGCCAAGTCCCAACTGATGTACAAAGGACACAGTTTTTAATCATTTGTCTTCTTGAAAAGTGTGGAATTTTAAAAGGAGGAGGAAATTTCATTTTTTTGAGGCTACCAGGAAAAACTTCATGAAGGAAGTCATGTCCATGGACTTTAAATGTGTAAAATTTTGATTGGTGACCAGGTATCAAGGAAGCACCTCGAAGGCAAGGCGGGACCGGAGCCAGCTCTGTGAGCATCGGATAACCAATGCATGACCATGAGAAAAAGAATACAGGATCGATTGCTATCATGGAAGTTACCATGGATTTATCATTTTAGCTAGCTTATAAGAACTCAGACACATTTATGAAATGGGATAGTTCAACAATTTTTTTCTCATGCTCTAAACATGACTCCTAAAACAAGGTTAAAAGTACCTAATATATGGTGAAGTAGATCTTAAAGTTCACTTTAGAACCTGGCTGTTCAATTCAAAGTATGTGGTCTTCAGGACGAGCAGCATGAACATCGGCTGTAACTTTTGGAAATGTAGGACCACGTCCCACTCCAGGCCTCGTGAATCAAAATATGCATTTTAAAGAGATTTATATATATATATATATATATATATATACACACTAAAGTCTGAGAGACACTACTTTAGTATCTCAATTACTCTTACATAATTAGCTCTAATCAAGGGAAATAGAGAAGTACACGTTTCAATTAATTAAGTTTTTACTTGACTATGAATGCAAAGAAAGGATAGTATTGATAGGCAATAATCTCCTGTAATCAGATACTTTTTTATATCTATCACAATATATATATCAACATATAATAATTTACTTAGTTGTGGTTAATACATTTCAATTCCTGTGAGTTGGTTGAGGTATGGCTGTCCAGTTCCAATCCCATGTCCTGGCTAAGGATCTTTTCACTTTAGACCTCGGTAATATTTCCTGTGTTTTTCAAGTGCTGTCCTCAAAATCACCTCTAAAAACCCAATATAATCCAATATTCTGTGTCCCTGCCATCCCGCTGTACACAGGTTTGGGTAGCATATGGCAGATGGGAAAGAAATGCAAGGGTCTGGAAAGCTCCACCCATGGAAACACGGATGCCAGAGTGAACCTGCAGTACAAATAAAAATGGTCTAGCTTGGATGGTTAAGCATTATTTACCTCTTTAATCTGAATAAACAAGTAACTGTAAATAATGATTGAGAGAAGTTTTGCTAAATTGCAGAATATTATATGGGTGGCTATTTTGCAACTGTGCCTCTGATCTAAGAGAAGGCAGTGTATTTACAAATAATTATTAAAACATTTCTTTTCCCAAATAGCATTGGATTTGGTGATCCAGCTAAATATCCTTAGCTTGATACTTAGCAACAAGAGTTAATATGCTTTAGTTAACAGAAATCATCTGACTTTCTTGAACTTTAGCATGCAAAAGAATATTTGAGGATGTTGTTCAAAAAATATGTTCCAAACCTTAAATTCCTGAGATTCTAATTCAGTAACTTGGAGAAAGACTCAGGAATTGGCCCTGAGAAAAAGTCCCAAGAGATTCTTTTGTTGTTGCTAAGAATACGTCATTTTGAAAAAACATGGCTTTTAGGCATTAAGTTCTTAGGAATTGATAGCTTTTTTCCAATATCAGTGTTATCTAAAACCAAACTGTTAGTTTATACCTAAGCTTTGATATTGATCCACTGAATCAAGTAAGCTTTTTGAAGGGATAATACTAGAAAATGCTTTTGTATTCATTTTAGAATTTCATATCCTAAGCATTGAAATATGCAATCCCTGGTATTTCATTATTGATCATGTTGCATTTTTGTGGAGATAATGTATTACTTTTTTTTTTTTACAAGAAACTTATCATTAGTGTCTGGCTTAACTGGTCCTGGAATTTCTTTCTTTTTTTTTTTTTTTCCTTAGCTACTGAGTATTAGAGAAGGAAAGAAGAAGGGAAGGGAGAGGGGAAAAGAAAATAAGTGATGTTTGTTGTGAGGTGATTCAGTGGACTGAGAAATTAGGTAACAAATGACCTGTTGTAAGTCTGCTACATGGAAAGTTTGTGTCATTTTCACGCTCAGTTTATCAATGAACTTCTGCAACTGTGACTAATCAATGACTTCATTGCATTTACATTCAAAGTGGAACTAAGATGATTTGTAATATATGGAGATAAAGGAGTTTAAATACTGAGATTAACAAATTTGAAATCTCAGACAAATAAGGGGGAAAAATACATTGATTTATGTAACTTAAGACACTATGAAATCTTCTACTTGAGGGTTTATAGCATGACTAAAAGATGGTTTAATTACTTTCATGTTTCATATCTTTTTTTGTATTCTTTTATTTTATTTTATTTTTTATTTTGCTATTATTAATATACAATTACATGAGCAACATTATGGTTACTAGACTCCTCCTATTATCAAGTCCCCACCATATACCCCATTGCAGTCACTGTCCATCAGCATAGAAGGATGTTATAGAATCACTACTTGTTTTCTCTGTGTTACACTGCCTTTCCCGTATCACTCCACCCCATGCCCACACCCACTACATTATGTGTGCTAATTGTAATGCCCTTTATCCCCCTTATCCTTCCCTTCCCACCCATCTTCCCCAGTCCCTTTCCTTTTGGTAACTGTTAGTCCATTTTTGGGTTCTGTGAGTCTGCTGCTGTTGTGTTCCTTCAGTTTTTCCTTTGTTCTTATACTCCACATATGAGTGAAATTATTTGGTACTTATCTTTCTTCACCTGGCTTTTTTCACAGAGCATAATACCCTCTAGCTCCATCCAAGTTGTGGCAAATGGTAGGATTTGTTTTCTTCTTATGGCTGAATAATATTACATTGTGTATATATACCACATCTTCTTTATCTGTACTGATGGACACTTAGGTTGCTTCCATTTCTTGGCTATTGTAAATAGTGCTGTGATAAACATAGGGATGCATATGTCTTTTTCAAACTGGGCTGCTGCATTCTTAGGGTAAATTCCTAGGAGTGGAATTCCTGGGTCAAATGGTATTTCTTATATTTCTATTTTGAGTTTTTTGAAGAATGTCCATACTGCTTTCCACAATGGTTGTACTAATTTGCATTCCCACCAGCAGTGTAGGAGGGTTCCCCTTTCTCTGCATCCTCGCCAACATTTGTTTTTGTTTGTCTTTTGGATGGTGGCCATCCTAACTGGTGTGAGGTGATATCTCATTGTGGTTTAAATTTGCATTTCTCTGATGACTAGTGATGTGGAGCATCTTTTCATGTTGCTGTTGGCCATCTGAATTTCTTCTTTGGAGAAGTGTCTGTTCAGCTCCTCTGGCCATTTTTTAATTGGCTTATTTGATTTTTGTTTGTTGAGGTGCGTCAGCTCTGTATATAATTTGGATGTCAGCCCCTTGTCAGATATGTCATCTATGAATATATTCTCCCCTACTGTAGGAAGTCTTTTTGTTCGACTGATGGTATCCCTTGCTGTACAGAAGCTTTTTAGTTTGATATAGTCCCACTTGTTCATTTTTGCTTTTGTTTCTCTTACCTGGGGAGATATGTTCATGAAGAAGTTGCTCATGTTTATGTCCAAAAGATTTTTGCCTATGTTTTTTTCTAAGAGTTTTATGGTTTCATGACTTACGTTCAGGTCTTTGATTCATTTTGAGTTTACTTTTGTGTATGGGGTTAGACAGTAATCCAGTTTCATTCTCTTACATGTAGCTGTCCAGTTTTGCCAACACCAGCTGTTGAAGAGGCTGTCATTTCTCCATTGTATATCCATGCCTCCTTTATCATATATTAATTGACCATATATGCTTGGGTTTATATCTGGGCTCTCTATTCTGTTCCACTGGTCTATGGGTCTGTTCTTGTGCTAGTACCAAATTGTCTTGATTACTGTAGCTTTGTAGTAGAACTTGAAGTCAGGGAGTGTAATCCCCCCTGCTTTATTCTTCCTTCTCAGGATTGCTTTGGCTATTTGGGGTCTTTTGTGGTTCCATGTGAATTTTAGAATTATTTGCTCTAGTTCATTGAAGAATGCTGTTGGTAATTTGATAGGGATTCTATTGAATCTGTAGATTGCTTTAGGCAGGATGGCCATTTTGACAATATTAATTCTTCCTGGCCAAGAGCATGGGATGAATTTCCATTTATTAGTGTCCTCTTTAATTTCTCTTAAGACTGTCTTGTAGTTTTCAGGGTATAGGTCTTTCACTTGGTTCATATCATTTTGCATCAAACAGGAACAACTGTTTGTAACATTTTAGACTTTATTGTGTTCCAACTCAGTGTATCTCCAGTCAATCATATAGGGTTTTGTCAAAGGAGGATGTCAAATTTCATTCTCTGTATGTCTTTAAAAATAAAATAAATTCCAGAACTACTTATATACTTCTGGATTATCAAATTAAAATGTAAATATGAAACATAATAGGTTTCACATATATATAAAAGGTCCCTTTTATATATTGCTTTTGCTTTCTGAAAAATACCTTGTCAGTATTGTCAAAAGCCATAAAATCTTAATATTCCCTCACCTACTAATGCCCACTCTAGAAATATGACTAAGAAGGTAATTAGAAACTTGAGTGATTTATTTAAGTAGATATTGCAGTATTATTTATCAATAGCAAAATAAACCTGACTTTTGAGCTGTAGAAACATAGATAAACATATTTTGGTATATCCATATGAGAAGAAAATGCAGCCATTTAAATTCATATTTCTGGAAAATATATAGCATAGAAAGATTCTCACTGTGTAATGTCAAGGGAAAAATGCAGAATATAAGAAAGTTAATTTTGAAAATGATAAAAACACATATAGTAAAAATTTGGATGGAAGCACATTAACATGCTAAAATGGTCACATCTAGCATATTAAATTATAAGTGATTTAATTTTTTTTTCTTTATAACTCTCTGTATGGTCCAAAGTCTTTTAAATGGGCTTATATTATTTTTATAATTAAGAAAAAATTTAAAGGAATGTGACTTTAAAAAATTTGATTTGTTTTAAGAGTAGATCTGCTTAAGTACAGGTGGATGGGCTAAATGAACCTTTAACATCCCTTCAGTTCTAAGGACCATCTGCCCAGTCATATGAACTAGTAACCACTAAACGAAGTTATACCTGATTAGTAAAGGCAGAAAGAAACAGTGCCTTTGTGAATTCTCTCTGCATAGCTGTGCGTTACACTAATGGGGCTATTTATTGAGTTCAAGCTGTCCCCAAGGAAGCCTCCTTTCTCCTTTGCTTCTACCCAAGTGCTGTTCACTTTTTACAACTGGCTACTGAATCAAAGCCAGCAGCTGGCCATCTATGCTATTATACAGAACAGTAATCTGAATCCAGGCTTCTCGAGAGTGGGATGGCTCTGCTATCTGGAATATACTAGCATGAAAAGCAGACACCACCAAGGACAGTTCTGTCTGCTTCTGCATATGTGATAAACACATAAAACATGAAGACAAAATATGTTGAGGGCCACATCTTACTGGGTGACCCTGGGAAACTCAGTTTACAGATAAATAAACTTCAGTTTATTTATCTTTAAAATAGGAATCATAATGGCTCTCTCTGATTATCCCCTATAAATCATGTAATAAAGAGATTTGTGAACTACAAGTTTTAAAATATTAGTTGTTACATGATCATGTTCACATTTTTCACGTGATTTCTCTTCAAGTGCATAGTGATGTGATAGAGACAGTGAAATAGCAGCAGTCCTCCTGCCTCACCCAGGATCATGCCACTTTGTAACAGGATCTCAAAACAGAGTGCAAACTGGATGGCCCAATGCTGTTTATCATCACCACTTAAAGTGAGCCCATATGCCACTGGCATACTGAGCTGACAAGCGGTGATGTCATTGGCAGGAGCCACACTTACAGAAGGCAGAGTTGCTGAGGATTATTTATGGCATTATTCTGTGAGCATATTGAATGCTGCTGGTCAATTGTAGCAGTGGTGTCTGGGGAAATAAGGTCAAGTGACTAATGATTTAGGGGTTCCAGCTTGTCAGAGGCATAAGCTGGACACAGATGGATTGTGATTTTTTTCCTAAAAATTAAGCTAAATCCCAGAGTTATCAATACTTATTCCCTTTGCCTTCAAAAAGTTCATTTTGTGGTAGATAGACATTTTCCTTTTTCTTGTTAACATAGAAAAATACCCAGAATGAGCCCATCCTGCTGTTTTCTTTAGCTGTTTTATTACTGAATTTATAGAGTGGTATCCCCACCTTTTTGAGAAATATTATTGATGTATTTTACAGTGGGAAGGGGCTGTTCTGATTCTCTCTCTACCTTGCAGATTAAGCCTCCCTGATCCTCTACATGAGGTCATTCTATGATTTTTTCCCTGGAGCCTGGTAAGAAAAGAGGGATGAGGAGGCACCATATATTTTGAGAGACTTAAAAGTCCAACAGCATTGTCCTATAGGTAGTGGAGTTTAATCAAGAAAAGGAATTTTGGTAGTATTTTTATTATTATAGAGTGGTCACTTTGGCAGCTATGTGAACTGTAGGCAGAAAGGTGTGTGGGGAAGCTATGTAATCCAGATGAAAAATGGGAATTTCTTCAACAAGGGCATTGGTAATTGGGATAAGAATAATTCAAAATATTTAGGATGTGAGTTCAACACATAGAGATTGGGTACAAAAATGACTGACAAGTTTTGTAGATTTTAGAGTGACACATCAAGACACATGCTTTCTATCTACTTACAATCTAGTAGAGAAAGCAACATAAATATATGCAAATGTAATTATTAAAGAATTCCTGTGTGCCAGGCATTATGCTAAACATTCTACATGCCTTGTCTCATTGATTCCTCTCATTAGTTCTGTAAGGAACTATTGTTGGTGCCATTTTAAAGATGAGGAGACTGAGGCTAAGAAAGAGTAGGTAATGTACTCAAGGTCACTTGTCAGTAGTGGACAAAAATTTTATGCATAAATATTCTGAGGTTCAAAAACAAATGTTTAATCACTTAGGAGAATCAACTGCCAGAGAATATTTTAGGGTTAGCCACTCATGTGAAATAATGCATGATAATAGAGTTGCTTTCTTCTTAAAATCATACACTAATATACAAATAAAACATCTAATTCCCAAATTAGAGAATCTTAGAGGATAGTTTCAAAGATAGAGAGTTGCAGAATATTTCATAGAACCCACTTATTTTTTAAAAGAAATTGAAACCGAGAGAAGCTTACTCACTTCCCAAATTCTCATAGAAAAACAGGTAGAACCTACACAAGAACTCAAGGGTCTGACCTACTACATTTCCTGGTCCACATACTCAGGTAGAGATAGGAAAGTAAAGTTTCTGTCTTTTCAGTACAGCTAATTGACACTCACTGGAATCTATTAAAGCAGTACTTTTATCATAGATGCACTCTGTTATCCTGATTGTCTCTCAGATACAATTGTGGCTTGATTTCGACCCTGCTTCCTCTTCAGCCTTTACTCAAGATCTAAATCACACAATTTATGAGCGATTTTCAGTGTTGTTTTGTGCTTCCTTTCTTCTGCTCATGTACTGCTGTCTGTGAGCCTGTCCCTACAACCAACATGCAGAACTGCCTCGCCATTGTTCTTCGAACTTTTAAATTCAACATCTTTAAATTGCACTTACTTTTTTTTAATGTTTTTCTCTTCTAGAGTGTAAGTTTCTTGAGAACAGGGGCCGTGCTTTGTTTATCTTAGTTTTCTTATTGCTTAGTATACTTACTACTTGGCACATTTCAAAAATGTCTTTTAAATGAGCGACCTTGAAAATAATTATTACTATATTTTACCCCCAAATGATCAAAAGCTTTCATTTACTTTAATTTTCAGAAGTTTAAAAAACCCAGTTACAGAGAACATTCTGACAAATAATCTATTCACCGCTTATTTAACAAATAGAACATTTTTTCTTCATTTTTTTTTCATGAAATAGAATGTGACAGAGGAAACCCAACTCCCGTCGGCCCCCTCTTCAATAGTTCTTTACCCAGTCCCATTCTCCTCCCTTCGGAGAACCAAACATGACGATGAACGTGTTAACTTTCCAGTTCATGTTTTTAATTTTCTAATGCACATGCATTATCTATAGACAGTATTAGTCTCTCTTTTATGCACAAATGTTTTGTTACACTGCAACTTGAATTTTTCATTCAACTTTTTGAGATCTGTCCATGTTGGTATATATAACTGATTTGCTTTTATTTTGTACAGTGTTCTATTGTTTGAATGTGACACAATATTTAATCCATTCTTTTATCCATTGACCATTTGTTTTTAGTTCTCTGAATTGGCTGTTCACATCCTTTGCCTGTATTCTTATTGGGTCACTTGTCCTTTCAGTTCTAGAATTTCTTGATATAATTGTATGTTTACTAATTGTTGACTACTTTAGGCTACAAATACTTTTTCCTACTCTGTATCTTATTTTCTATTTATGCTTATATTATACATAAATTTTCAATTTTAATGCAAATTTATCGATCTTAGAAATTTTGCCTTGTGTTTTTTAAGCAGTGTTTTTCTATATCCATGTTACAAAGATGTTCTACATTTTCTTTCAAAAGACTGAAGTTCTGCTTTTCATGTTCAGATGTTCAATTTCTAGAATGTAACTTTTTTGTGGTATAGAGTAATGATCAACCTTAATGTTTTTTTCCAAATAGAAAAGTCAACTATCCCAACGCTGCTTTTGAAGGTCTCTGTAGTAGTTTCCTGGGGCTACCGTAACAAAGCACTACAAACTGGGTGATGAAAGCACTAAAACTGTTCTCTCATGAGGTGGCTTGAGGTCTGAAATCAGGGTGTCAGCAGGGCCATGGGCAGGCCACTGGGGAAGAATCTGTTCCATGCCTTTTCCTTAGCTTTTGGTGGTGGCTCTTGATGCTTGGTGTTTCTCAGCTGAGAGCTGCCTAATTCCAGGTTCTGCCACCACTGTCACCTGGCATTTTTCCGTTTGTGTCAGGGTATGTCTCTTCTCCTGGGAGCCCAGGAAGCCATGGCTCTTTGCTGTCCCATCTGACCACCAGCTCCCCCCCCCGGGCAGATGCTGGGAGGCCCCATAATGATTTCTTTTTAAAATATTTTTAGTTTATCTTGTCTTTCCTTCTCACTTATCTGATTCACTGTGTCATTATTGAAAATGGTTTGATCAGGTGAAATCAACATTTCAGTTGCATGTGGGTCCTTGTATTAATAGATTTTTCCCTTACATATCACAAATACCCAAAATCAATAATGCAAAAGATATTCAAACATAATGAAGGACGAAAACATGAAGCCACTTTAACTGTTTATTTAAGGGAGGAGAGCCAGTTATCACCCTGACCTTAATGTCTTGCTTATGGCGGATGCTGTTCTAACTAACCTGGGATTAGACCTGAGGATGGTTCTTTGTGGTTTTAGGAATGATGAACATGCCACACGGTTTAGCTGGGCTTTGAGATGACCTCTAGGGCAAAATATTCACTCTTATTCTTATGAGGGAGGGATTTGTGTGTGGTTTATCAAAGTGAAATTGGTTTTGTTTCTTAAAGCAGTCTGTCATCTCATTATCAGCTTCTAATGGTGGTATTTTCCATTGTTATTCTTTATCACTAGGAGATTTTTAAAATTGGAAATAATAAAATGAAGCACAAAAGCTCTAAAGTATAAGAGGAATACTATTTAAATTGTTTGATGGGATAACAGTTTTGTTAATCAAGTGCCCAGTCCAGTAGGCCTCCTTCTCATATTGTTTCCAGAATATATACTCAAAATAATGGATATAGACTTGACTATCTATAACATTGAGATTCTAATAAAAATGAAAGGTCACTTTTTAAATTGAGCCCTAAACAACTTTTATGTGATTATGAATTGTGAGTGACTAAACTGCACAGGAAAACCAATCTCACGACTGTCTCCTCCTACATGTCACAGTGTCCAAGCCGGGAATACCACGAGTATTTTCAAAGCCTTTAGAATCCCTTCAAATGGAAAGCAAGACATTATACTACTTGGAAAAAATATGTCACATCTGTAACTGGCTTGGCCTGCTTACTAGTAAATATGTGCCCTGTCACTGGACAGTTAGTGAGTGAGCAAGTCCACTGATTTTTTTTTTCTTTTTTTCACACCTTTGTCTCAGTAGGACTGTATTTGTAATCAGGCTCCCTAGGACATACAGGCAAAGGAGGTGTGAAAGAAGGTGAAAACAGGGAGGCTTTGAAGCAGACAGAGCCGAGATGGAAAAGGAGAGGAAGGGCAGAGGACAAACACACAGGAAAGCT
>JAQQAC010008185.1:0-10854 GCA_029783875.1 Phataginus tricuspis | reverse complement strand
ATGTTGAACATGAAATTATTCTGTCCAATCTTACAGCAGAATTAGAAGAACAGGCTAATGAGACAGGGGGAGCCCTTCAAGAAATCTGACAAACCCTAGATTCATTGACTAATGTAGTCATGGACAACCGAATTGCCTTGGACTACATATTGGCCTCCGAAGGAGGGATGTGTGCAGTTCTTAATACTACCTGTTGCACCTACGTTAATAACTCTTGCATTTGCAAAAGTAGAAACCAGGACCACTGGAATTCTCAATAGTGCCACATGGCTAAAATAACAGAAACACCCAGCCATTTCCAGGATTACAGGCCTATCAGCCTCCTCATCCTGGGGAGCACGGTATGGTCTCTCCTCTCCCCATTAGTAATGAGACAGGGACTGTGGGTGTAGTCAGAGCAGGGTGAGGGCCTCCGGAAAAAGCAAGGCAGGATATTTGCAGTCAGAGCAATGTAACTACATGGAAGGAAACCGCCTTCCAAAACTCTGTGTTAAACATTAAGCTCCAGGGTCATTCTTCTGTAAGATCAGTGGGTGTTCCCCAGATAAAGAAGAGTACCCCATGTTGTTATTATGCTAATCACTTGTAAGATTCACTTTAGCATGCTAAAAGGCCCAGGCCTATGTGCTGTCTTTCCTCTTTCAGATCTGATGGGGTGGTTTTGCAAACCAGGCAACTAATTTAGCATGCAGACCCAGCTGTAAACAACATAGTAAAAGGCAGGGAAGATTCACCTTAAAGATAAGATTGCATTTTAACACCCAGGAAGTTTGGGAAGCAGGATTCTTAACTTACTCTTTAGCAAACAGACAATACCTCAAGCCCACCTCGGGGGCTGGGCAGGCCGCCTTTTGATATGCCCCTAGACCAAGACGCCAATATCCCAGAGAGAGAGATGAGGTGAGAAATTCCTTGTGTTAAGTTAATTCTGGGTGTTCAAACACCACTTAGCAGGTCTGCACCCCTAAACCTTTTTTTCCATGTTCTCGAAAAATTTTAACCTGCCTATAAAACCCCTAGACAACGCAGCACACCGGACTCTCTTGTCCCCTCCTGGCGTGAGCCGGGAGCTCTGTCCTATCACTTTATTTCTAAATAAAAGTCTGTATCTTGCTCTCCTACCTTGTCTGTTTGCTAAGCTCATTCTTCGGCTTCGTGAACAAGAACCCCGGCATCAGTAATACCCCTCATTATTGTCATCAGTCTGCTTCTGGGTGACCCATGTATCTTCAACGTATTAACATAAGTCGTATCTTCCAGACTTCAATCCATCCACCTCCAGATGGTCCTATTGGAAGGATACCAGCCAGTCAAGTCTGCCAGTGTGCCACAATATATGGGGCCCCTGGACTGATCAGAATGTCCCCTTGGGCAAGCTCCCCCAGACCCTGAACCCTCTGGGGCTTATACCAACCACGGTCATTTAGAGGGACACTGGACACCCTCGGTCCAACATGAAATTCCCAGCTTTGGCTGACAGATAACAAGAGTCAGAACCCAGTCCCCAAATTTCACCCATTATCAGCAGGAAGCAGCCAGAGTGGTTGTCAACCAATACCCCCAAAGAACAGGGTCCCAATTGCTTGAATGGGGAATGTTAGGTAGAAAGATAGATATGAGCAGCTGGGGAAGGGGAAGATGAGGTTCAAGGAAAGAACTGCCCAAACCGCACCTCATCATAATCTCATAAAAATAAAATTTATGTTGTGGTTTTTCTCCCCTGTGGACATTTCTATGTGCATTTTGGGAAAAGACATGCACACTGAGAGGAATGTTTACCTAGAACTGTCAATCACAGAGGCACCTGCTGACCAGGACCTGATAAAGAGGCCCTCTCCTAAAAGATCAGGGCCTTTGTCTACTTTGACTCTGGCCCACCCCTCCCTCAGAGTGTATTCAAGTAAAGATTTTGCTTTACTACACTATTGTTCCTCTGCCTTTCAGTTCTTTGTTTTGGCAGGAACAAGAGCTGAGAACAGATGAGACCTGCAGCATCTTCAGAGGCCTATAGGGCCCAGGACCCCACCATAAATCATATTATTAGGAGACTAGTGTGGTCCAAGGCCCCCAGATAAGCAAAGGAAGCCCATTCCAAGGCTTAGAGGTTATCTCCAAAGAACCAGGGACAGAGGACCAAACCATTCTTTGGGCGAGATCAATCCTTTACTGCACAAAATTCATCTATATATCCTTCAGTATATATTTGTAATAGATAAGGACTAAAAAAAATGAAAATCAGAACCACAGTAATGGTTTTACACCCAACAAAATAATGATTCTTTAAAATCAACTAATATCTAATCAATGTTATATTTCCTAGTTGCCCACGAGACATTGTTCCCAATTGTCATAGCAAGGATTCATGTAGGGACCACACTTATCATTTGGTTATTAAGATACATAAATCTCTATTTCTGAACGGTTTCCCCTCTTTTTCCTCCATGTAATCATGTTCACTTTAACACATTTAATACTAAATTAATCAACTTATAGCCTGCCAATTTCCCAGATGTCTCCAGTTGTCCTCAAAATGTCTTTTGCAGCCCAGCTTTTGCAAACTGGGCCCACTAGAGGTCTGCTTGTGGAGTTTAGGGATCTCTTTAAGTCTCTTGATTTTGAAAAGTACTCCTCTCAAACATTTCTTCACCAAATTGATGGACCGAAGATCTGGGCCCATTGCTAACACATCCAAAACTCCAAGTGGACTCAAAATTTGGGGCATTTAAGGGACAGGACATTGGGGGCCCATCTGAAGAGAGGGGGCTCTTAGAGTAAATCCCCTGTCAGCCTTCTAACTCTACCTCTCCACTGACATCCTACATGGCTAAGGGCAGGCACCACCCCTTTGCACATGGACCTGCAATGCAGGACTTCTGGTTGGGGTGTTCAGCCCATATGCTCCTGCTGCCAGGAGGACATGGTTACCAAGTCCCTCCAGGCTTCAGCCGCAGACTTGGTAATTTGCATGCCTTATCTGTCAGCAATGTATCATCATGACCTTGGTAAGTGGACATACCCCTGTGGTCAATCCCATATTGCATGCAAGGGAACAGTCTGGGAAAGGTAAAGCAGTCACTCCAAGTTCCCAAAGCTGGCACAAGAGAGACCTGGGACTCTCAGCCCACCCCTTCGATTTGAGTGTCTCCTGATGCATCCTGAGGCCTTTTTCCTCATTAGTCTTCAGAATTAGACAAATTCACCCAGTTCCTAACACATGGGGGCCTCACTCCCTGGCTGAATTTGGGGATGGAGTTCGTGGATATCCTAGCTATGGGGACAAGCACTGCCTGCTTACCTTTTATCCCAGGATGTCCACATGGCCCCCTCCTTTGGGCAATATGCTAGGTGTATGGTATGTTGATGGCCTGGGGCTGGCTAAATTCTGGCCCACCTTATCTATGGAAGCATATTTGGAGGCAGACCCCTCTGACGCAGGTTTTGTACCTTGGGGTGCTGGTTGCCTAAGAATGATCCCTTCTTGCAAAATGTGTAGTCTTCGTCTCCTCACCCCTGGCACATATGTAAGCTTCTCACTCCATTAAAGCAGTTCCCACTAGGTCCATGCTAGTGGTGCACAACCTCATCCAGCTGGCTGCTCCTGGACTCCCTAGTCTCAATAAACCCTAATGTCTCATATGGAATGTCTGGGTCTTCCCTTCAGTTTTTCGAGTGCTTTCCCATCCCAACTTGCTTACTTGGGCATGCAGTTGGACTTGTGGTCACACACTAGCTCTTTGGGTCATTTTTCCAGGCCCTAGGGGAAACATCCACATTAGTGCCTTTGTGGCCCTCCTACCCCAACCATGGGCTGGAGATGAGCTGTAATTCTGGGGGAAAATCCCAGGGCAAAATACTTTTGAACCAAAATCAGTCAAAGGGAGAAATAAAGTTTAAAACCCATTTATTGCTTACAAGCAGTCGTCCTGCGTCTCTCTCTCTCTCTCTCTCTCTCCTGCTGCTGCAGAAGCAGCAAATCCTCCCCCCAACCTCTCTGGTCCAGATAAGCCCTCTTTGTCCATGTAATTACACATTGTTATGGAGATGAACTACTTCTCTCTACCCCTTGGAAACACCTATTGATGTGGAGATACACTAAAGCCCAGCGAGAGATTCTGTAAATATTACAATTTTACCCACTGTAAGTCCAGGGAGAGGAAATCCCAGGACAAAATACCTCTAAAAACCGAAATCAGTCAAAGAGAGAAATAAAGTCTAAAACCCAATTATTGCTTACAAACTACAGTCCGGGACCATTTTTCTCCTCTTTCCTGCTCCATCAGAAGCAAAACCAGCCCTCCCCTTCACCTCTCAGGTACAGATAAGTGCTCCATTGCCCAGGTAATTGCCTATTGATATGGAGATGAACTTCTCTCCACCTCTGAGGAATGATGCAAATACACTAAAGCCATATTTCTTTCTACCTCTGAACATCTATTGATAAGCAGATGGACTAAAGCCAGGCAAGATATTCTGTAAATATTACAATTTTACCCACAGGTCACCCCTCCAGAAATCTCACCTTACAATGAATCATTCCCCCTCTTCTGACCAAACTAATGACATACAATAGCAACAGCTATAAAATCATGATAATACTCAAGCCAGAGGATTCAGCCTATGCAGATTATGTAAATATAGCACAATCTCTCACTAAATACAAAATATGTTTGTACACTTGTTTACTCATTTTTAACAACCATGCTAGATTGCTCACAAAACTTTTACAACTTTTACCAAATATTAAGACAAAGTCAAGACTGTTTAATCATTTTTTTCTTGACAACAACACAATCATGATAATTCTCAAGCCAGAGGATTCAGCTACATTCAAAATCCCATGCAGATCAAGTCCAAAGCTCGTCTATTCCAGCCATCACGCGGCAGGTGCAGCCAGGGAGCACGTTCAGGACACAAGGACTGTAGAAGCAAATAACTGTGATTTTGGGGGGCCACTTTGCTGTTATTCCAGGCATACACAGGAGGCCAGCTTCTAGGACTTTCCCCCAAGGTGCCAGAAGGGCCAGCATCGCTGGTCCATGTGTTGAAATGTCCAGGCTCATGTCCATTATATTCCTAATTGCTGCACCCATCCTTGCAATGCATGTCCGATAAAGTGGGTGCCTTGATAGTTCTCAATCATCGGCAACTGGCCATAGGCTGCAAAGAGACGCTCTAGGCCTCTCTTGGTGGTTTGCTGATCTGCACAACGTGTGGGGCACTCCTGGGCTCTGCTAACTTCTTCAAAGGTCAATAGGAAGCCCTACTGATGGGCTACAGCCCACATTGTCTTTTGCCCCACATGCAACAAACACTGATGGAGCCATTGGGCCTCATCAGAGGCAGGCTTTCTTTCTAGCCAGCATACCTGGGCCAATTTGTCTGCTCCATCATTCCCTGGGGATGCCAAAGGCAAATGGCCAGTCATGTGATTTACAGTAGGTGTCTGTGCCACGCCACTCCATGGCCTTTGGGTCCAGTCTCGCACCCACCCCACAATGGGATAGGTGGTTATTACCTTGGTCGGAGCTGTTCCGGTGATGGGCTTCATAGCCAGCAAGGCGTGGTACACAGCAGCCAGTTGCTTCCCTATCAACGTGACCCAGACCTCTGCTCCTTTCCGTAGTTGTGACCAGGCTCTAGCCGGCAGCAGGAGCAGCAGCAGCAGCAGCAGCGGCAGCCACAGTAGCCTTAGTCTCAGGCCACAGGCTGGGGTCAGCACGGGCAGCAGCGGTGGTGGTGCCTCCACGACCACATGAGTGCAGACACATATCCCTCGGCGCGAGCACCACTTCTTCCCATCATTCTCCCAAAGGTCTCACCTATTATAACAGATTTCGGATTCAGAGGAATCCTGCTGACTATGCCAGTCTGAGGAGAGGAAATCCCGGGGCAAAAGACCCCTAAAAACTGAAATCAGTCAAAGGGAGAAATAAAGTTTAAAACCCGTTTATTGCTTACAAACTGCAATCCAGAGCTGTCTTTCTCCTCTTTCCTATTCCAGCAGAAGCAAAACTGGCCCTCCCCTCACCTCTCAGGTACAGATAAGCCCTCCATTGCTCAGGTGATTACCTATTGACACGGAGATGAACTTGTGTCCACCTCTGAGGAATGATGCAAACGCACAAAAGCCATTATTTCTTTCTACATCTGAACACCTATTGATATGCAGATGTACTAAAGCCAGGGGAGATATTCTAGAAATATTACAATTCCACCCACACCCACATGAGGCCTGCTTTAGTTTGTGGAGAAAGGATTTCTACCTGAGCAGCTCTCATTTTTATATTTTTTCCCAGGTCCATCTTCAGGGACTTTGCCTTTCAACAGGGAGAGCACCCTGAAGACAAAAAAAGGGCACTGGGCAACTGAGAGCCGAGGGTAAGGTAAGCATTTCCTGAGATTCCATTATCATCTCTTGCCCTGGAGGCAGCCTTGTTCATAATGGGATGATTTGTCCTCACTCAGCATCCCACTAAGAGGATGCTCAGCTATTTACAAGTAGTTGACCACAGTCAATAGAGTTTAAATAAAAATGGCCAGATTTCTGTCTTAAGTGCTTAATGACGACATAAGCACGGTAGGCACAGTGTCGAACATTTATCTTCTGGCTGTCTCGGAGCTCCTTGAGGGAATGGCCGGTTGGAGCCTTGCAGGGAGAATGATCATGCTAATGGAAAGAGGGCAGCCACTGGGCCAAGCAGTGCAGGAGAAAGTGCTCGCTTTTTGCTCTCTGTGGCACACATGGTTGATGTGTGATGAATTTTTATATTTTCATGAACTTTTAGCATTTAATTTCCAAGTATTTGGGGGATTTTCCAAAGACATCTTTTGGGTTTCGATTTATTTAATTCCATTGTGATCAGAGAGCATATTTTGTATGCTTTACATTCTTTGAAATTTATTGAAAAAATTTTTTATGACCCAGAATATGGTCTCTCTTGCCAAATGGTCCCCATGTACTTGAAAGAGATACGTATTCTGCATTTGTCAGGTGGAGTATTCCAAAGGTGTCAATTAGGTCAAGTCGATCGAGAGTATTCTTCAAATCTTTATCCACACATTTGTTTCTTTCTACTTGATTTTATCAATTTTTGAGAAGAGTGTTGAAATCTCTGACTATAAATTTGTCTGTGTCTCCTTGAAATTCTGTTTTAGTTTCATGTATTTTGAAGCTTTGTTATAAGGTGGAAAGCACTGAGGATTATTATGTCTTCTTGATGAATTGACAACCTTTTATCATCATGTAATGATTCTCTGTATTCTTTGTAATATTCCATGCTCTGCAATGTGCTTTATCTGATATTATCATAGCCACTCAAGCTTTCTTTTGGCTAGCTTTTACATGGTATGTTTTCTCTATTCTTTTACTTTGGACCTCCTGTTCTATTATATTTAAAATGCATTTCTTATAGGCAGTATATAGTCAGTGTTTTATCCAGATGACCTTGCCTTTAAATTGTATTTAGATGATTTACACTTAATATAACTATTTTTATGATTTGGTTTAACTCTATCATCTTAGTGTTTTTTTTCTATTTGTCTCATCTGATATTTCTTCCCCTTTTCCTCTTTTCTTGCCTTCTTTTGGACTGTACTTTATGAATTAGTTTTATTTACATTATTGCTTTAATGGCTGCTATTTGTTTTCTTATGTTAATGTTTGCTTTAGGGTTTATACTATTCATCTTTAATGTATTAACAGTATAAAGTGGTATACTACTATATGTATAGGATAAGAACTTTCCTTCTGTTCCTCCTCTCTCTGTCTTAATATTGTATGTATTACTTTTACATTTGTTTCTAACTCCACATTACATTGCTATTTTTTGTTTAGGCAGTCAATTATCATTTAGAGAGATTTAAAAGCTAAGAAAATTTCTTACATATTTAACTACAGAATTACCATTTCATTTATTTAGGTCAGTCCATAGATCCATCTGTTATCATTTTCTTTCTTAATAAGCTTGTATTTACCTTTAAATCTTCCAACAATACTTGGTAATTAAATCATGTCTGTTATTTCCCAGTCTGCCTATTGACCAATTTATCTCACAGTTATGGGTCATAATTTTCTTCTTTGTATGTTTAGTAATTTTGGATTTGATGCTAGACATTATGATTTTTAACATGTGTGTTTGGATTTTTTTTTGTGTGTGAAGAGTTATTAATTTAGTTTGTACAGGCTATTAAGTAAATCAATACTCAGCTTTATCCTTCTAGGTCTTGTTTTTATACTTCATTAGGGTAAGTCTAGAGTAACTTTTTCTTTAGGTCCAATTTAGTTTTCCTGCCAAGGCTAGACCCTTCTGGTTTCTGTAATGAATGTCCCAGATTTTTCTTTGTTGTGGTAAAGTCTACATAAGATAAAAATTACCATTTTAATCATTTTAAGTGTACAGTTCAGTAGCATTAAGTATACGTTTACACTGGTGCGCTCCTTACACCATTATTCATCTCAAGAACTTTTTCATCATCCCAAACTGAAATTATGTACCCATTAAATAATAACTCCCTATCTTCCCCTACCCCAGTGTTTGGTAACCACTATTCTACCTTCTTCCTCAATGCATTTGACTATTCTGGCTACCTTAGTATTTGTCTTTTTGTGTCTGGCTTATTTCAATCAGCATCATGTCTTCAAGTTTTTTCCCAGGTTGTGGCATGTATAAGAGTTTCATTCTCCTTTAAGAGTGAATATTCCGCTGTATTTATAAACCACATTTTGTTCATCTACTCATCTGTCGACAGGCATTTTTGTTGTTTCTTCTCTTTGGCTATTGTGAATAATGCTACTATGAAGGTAAGTATACAGATATCTGAGTTATTGCTTTCAGTACTTTTGGGTATACACCCACAAGTGGGATTCCTGGATCAAATGGTAATACACTTATTTTTTGAGGGGCTCCCATAGTGCTTTCCAGTGAATGCCCCAGATATTTAGAGGTCTTTCCTATTTCAGTGGTCAGATCTTTCATGTTTCCTAGCTGTTTGAGCTCTGGGAGTTGTTTACTGACAGCCCTCTGGTCATTGTTATTTGGCCTCATGGAGAATCCTCTGACAAGGGTGTAGGCCTCTTCTCCACCATTTAAAATGACTCCTATGCAAGTTTTTGGAGCTGTATTTCTCTGTATAACCCTTCTTCTCTGTCCCTTAAATTTCAGTCTTTTTATTCACCCCACCCCTGATCTCTGCTTATCTAATCAAGATGTCTATGCACAAGTTGGATTTCTCTTTTTAAAATTTCTTTTGATATCTAGGAAATTTTGTGTTTTGTTCTAGCTATCTTTGTACCTTTTTAATGCTTATGGTAGGCAGGATAATCTCCAGTCCCCAAAGATGCTGCCATATTAAATCACCAGAATTTGTGAATATGTTACACAGCAGAAGGGAATTCAAATTACATATAGATTTAAGGTTTCTAGTCATCTGATCTTAAATTAGGATTATCCTGGATAGTCACAAGTCCTTAAAAATAGCAGAGGGAGGCAAAAAAAGTACAGTCAGAATGATGCAGCCTGAGGAAGACTGGACTAGACGTCACAGGCTTTGAAGAATGGAAAGAACCATGAGTCAGGAAATTTGTGTGTTCTCTAGAAAAGACAAACAAATGCATTCTGTCTCTAGAGCCTTCAGAAGTGACTGCAGCCCTGCTAATAACTGGAGTTTAGGTCACCGAGACTCATTTTTGAGTTCTGACCTCGAGAACCATAAGATAATTTGTGTTGTTTTAAGCCGCTATGTTTGTGGTGCTTTGTTATAGCAGAACTAGGAAACCAATACAATGCCTGTAGTATCTTGTTTTCTTTTTTAACCCTTTACTATCTCATTTTTTAACCTTAATTTTATCATTTCTCACCTGTTCTACAACAGTGAGTTTATTCTACTTTCCTTTTTTGCTCTCCCTTCTCTCATTTTTGCTTTCATTTTTTTACATTGTTTGAAAATTTATGCCATTTTGTTCCATTCTTTCCCCATATTTGAGTTCATCTTAGAAATACAACTACATATGTTAACGTTGACCATGAGTCTAACTGCCAGATTTATTCCAGTTGTCTGATTTAATGAATTTCATCATGTAGTATAGTCCTCAATTGGTCATGAGTACAGAACTAAGAATTCTTTCATGTGTTTAAAACATTTTTTTGTAGCTCTGATGATTGAAGGACAGCTTTAAAAGGATAGATCTAAACTTTCTGGCTCAGATTTTCTTTCTGTATGTTCTTTGAAATAATGCTTGTGTATGTATTTGAAATCAGATATCAGTCTGATTTTATTTCCCAATTAATTTATTTAATTGTTTTGTTTGAGGCTAGTCGTACTTTCATTTAATTCTTTAGCTATGGTTTTAGTTCTTTAAACATAATGGTGTTCTTGAACTTCTTGTCTGCTAACTCCAGCATTTGGACTCCCTCAAAGACTGTTTCTTGTTGACTGTTTTTTTTATCCTGCGTATGTGTAACATTTTCTTGTTTTATTTTGCATGTACAATAATTTTTGTTGAAAACTGGACATCTTAGATAATATATAATGGTGACTGCAGCATTTTTCCCTTTTCTCTGAATGTGTTTGCTCTTGTTGCTTTCTCCTGTTGTTTAGACATGTATTACTTGCCTGTAAGGCATCTATGTGACCTGTTTTCCCCATGATATGTGGCCACTGAGGTCTCCCTTCAATTTGTCTTCTTTATTTGCTGTTTAAGCTTGGCTTCCTTGGGACCAGCACTGTGTCTGCATCACTTAGACATCAGCCGTGGTATGTTTTTTATGCCATTGCTTCTCCTCTGCATGTGCGTGCTGGCTCATGTTTAGTCTGTGTGGAAACTCCTATTTCTCATTCATGGATGTGTGGAAAGCT
>JAQQAC010008172.1:1312-15092 GCA_029783875.1 Phataginus tricuspis | reverse complement strand
TTTCATTTATCATTATTTTATGAAGCTCTTTTTTCCATAAATACTGTAGGAAAGTTGGGGTTCCTACAGCCAGGATCCTCACTGAACTTAAACCACTTGATGATGTAACTGGCCTGTTGCTAGGCTACTGCTTTCAACACCCATAGGCAATAAGCTATTATTGCACTATATAGAGAGCTGGCCCAGTGCTCTGGGTGGAGGCAGAGACACTAGTGCTTGACCTACTGCTGGGAGAACAAGTCAGGTAATAAACTCTTTCACCCCAAAGAAACACTGAATCCATAGTGAACTTGCTGGGGGCTGAAACCCATTGGCAAGACAAACACCATTACCATAGGGATTTAAATAAAATTAGTAAAATGTATTTTTAGCATAATAGTTTCATATTAAATGCTAAAGTTATTTTTTAACTTTAATATATTTTAACAGTTTCAGCCCTATGTTCATACTCATTTTGATTTTGATTTTAAAAATTCTCGTGGGAAAATGAAAGTTCCTATGGCCAGGATCCTCACCTGACCCTAAACTACTTGATGATGTAATTGGCCTGCTGCTAGGCTACTGCTTCTGGACCCACAGGCAATAAGCTATTATTGACTGAGTCACTATGTAAAAAGCTCCTCCCAGTGCTCTGGGCAGAGGCACAGATGGAGGTAGGTTATGGGCCTGCAGACTGCTAGATGCAGATGTGATTTTAGTGCTTGACCTGCTGCCAGGAGGATAAAGCCAGGTATAAACCCTTTTATCCCAAGAATGGGCCATTGTCATTTTTTGGTCTCATTGAATCCATAGTGAACTTGCCCAGGGCTGAAACCCTCTCGCAAAACACTGGACATTTTTCTGGTTACCTGTTTTTCTGATTAGTTGTGCATTAATAACTGAAGAGTTTATTGGTTAGAGTTAGGATCAGCTGTGGGACAGGGGTGGGAGCGCTGAAGACCAGAAACAGTGGTGGCTTATGGGCTGAGTTTATTTTTGTTTTACATAAACAGAGTCCAGAGGCTGACTTGAAGGCCCCATAGTCATCAGGATCCTGGTTCTTTCCGTCTTACTACTCCATCACGCATAATCTGTGTATACAAAGTGGAATAAATAGATGCAGAGCATGTGGGAGAAGAGAATACAATAAACTCCATGTTCTCACAGGGGAGGTTAGTTTATTGGTACTTCTGGCCAAAGATGCTGTGTAATGGGCTGGGCCCAGTACAACTATCTGAGAGTGGTGTACCAATTTCTGGGCTACATGATGCACAGTAAGTTTCACAAATTCATATCCTGTAACTTCATGATGACAAATTGGTACTCATAGTACCCAAAAATCTCACCCATTTCTCTTGTAACATAACCTTCCCATTTTCCACAGTAACTCTGCTATTATTGTAATGCTATATACCTTCTCCCACTTCTTCAAACTTGTGGCCTTCACATCCTCTTTTTCTGACCCCCACCCCCACATCCTCATTTTCAGCAGTTCTTCATTCTCTATTAAAGAAATAGTCTGTGGCATGGACCCCTTTCATCTTTCCACCATTATACCAGAAAGTCTCAATTGAATTTGCACCCAATTTTGATTGCATTGGAGGAAGGGCATCTATAGCTGTAGTCAGCCATAGAGAGAGGTGAGGCTGCAGAGAACACGCAGCCCTGGATTCACCCAAGGTTTTGTTTTTGCCAAATGATGAAGGCCAAGAAAGATGGAGCAAAAGTGTAAAGGCGTGTGGAGGTATTAAAATGATGGATTATGGAATTTAAATGGAACTAAAGAGAGTAATGAGGACACAATTTAGGCCCATTCATATTATTTTACCTATTTCTAGGTCATTTGTCTTTTTCTTCTTGATTTACATCTTTTCTTATATATTCTGAATATTATCTTTTGTTGGTTGTAAGGTCATATTTTCTGGTGACTCCTTTTCACATTTTAAATGGTATCCCTTGAGGCACAGATGTTTTCAATTTTATCAAATTTGTATTCTGTGGTTTATGCATTTTGGGTCCTGTTTTGGAACTCTTTTTCCGCATTGAGATCACCAAGTATTCTCCTAGGTTTTCTTCATAAGATTTTAAGGTTGCAAACATTTACTTTTAGGTCTTTACTTCACAAATGTATTTGTACACGTAGTATGAGTAGGGATCCATTTCACCTTTAATTCCCTCCAATCTGATTTGTGCCTCATCAACTCACCAAATCCATAACACACTTTTCAGTCCAGCTTTTTATTTTACTCAATCCATCAGGAGCATTTAGCACATTTGGGATCTCCCTTATTCTAAAAATAGTCTCCTCTTATAGTTTCTTTAATAACACACTTTCTTGTTTTTTTCTATTTCTCTGAAGTCTCTGTCTCGGTCTCTTTTAATAAAAATAACAATAACTATCATTTCTGAAGTGCTTTCTATATGCCAGACAACGTGTTAAATATTTTTTCTGCTCAATCTTCACAACAAACTGTTGTGACAAACTTGGTATTGATGAGGAAACCGAGGCTCAGGGAAATTACAACTTGATAATCATAACAAATTATTCAATCGTGATTTGGAGCCTGAGATCTTCAGCTCTTTTGCTGGCAATTAACATGCACATCTTAGAGTTTCCCAGAGCTTGGTCTAGGGCCTTCTCTCTCCTGTAGTGTTAACAGCTATCTATATGCCAGTGACTTGCAAACTCCTATTTCCAGCCCCGACCTTTTTCCCGAGCAGTGTATGCAAGTTTGCCACTTGTTTGGTTCCATTTTATCAAATTTGTATTTGATAAAATTTAAACTTAATATGTCTGAAGTTGAACTCTTGATATCCCAACCAATCTCCTCTACCTCAGATACTGATATTCCATCCACATGGCGTTTCATACCAGAAACCTAAATTATTTCTGATATTATCTGAGTCCATTTGTGCTGCTTATGAATACCATAAACTGGGTGGCTCATAAACCACAGAAATCCTGAGGGCTGGGAAGTCCAAGTCCAAGCCACTGGCAGACTCAGTGTGTGATGAGGGCCTACATCCTGGTACACAAACAATGTTTCTTGCTGTGTCCTTACCTGGTGAATGGGGCAAGGGATTTCTTTAGGAAAGGTCACTAATCCCATTTATGAGGTATTTCCTTCATAACCTAATTACCTCCACAAAGCCCCACATTCTAATATTATCACATTGCGGGTTAGGATTTCCACATATAAATTTGGAGGGTCACAAACATTCAGTCTACAGCACATATCATTCTCTCTCTCTCTCATATCCTTCATCTCCTCCTTCACAAAGTTCTTTTAATTCTACCTTAAAAATATATCACAATCTGTCTACTTTGCCTTTCCACTGCCACCACCCTAGTTCTAGCTGACCCCTCCAGGGATCTCCTAATTGACCTTAGTGCATTGGCTTTTTCCTTTTTCCCCATTCTCCACACAGCAGCCAGAGGGATCTTTTACTCTGTGAACTAAGTCATGTTATTCTGCTGCCAAATGGTTCCTGGGATAAACTGCAATATTGTTCACCAATATTCAGCATCCTTCCCTGCACAAAGACTTGAAGTTAGGAGAGCACGTTGCTTTGGCCAATGAAATGTACAAAGAAATGGAATGTTCTACAGGGAGAGGCTTTAAGAGCCGCAACACGTTTCTCCCTGCTTTCATTTCCTGCTGCCATGGCTCCTGGCGATGTTCCCGATAGTGCCTGTACGGTCCCGGAGTTAAGGATAGTGATGTCCCAGGAGCAGAGCCCATTGCAGATCTGTCCTGGGTATATGCACAGATGAGGTATTCACCCTTGTAGGTCACTGAGATCCTGGGTTGTTTGTTATCACAACATAACCTAATTTATCCTGACTGTTAATAACTCTATATTATTATATTATTATAGCTCTTGAGATAAAAGCCAGCATTGTTAGCATGGTCTGTGTTTTTAGTCTCAGCTTGGGTCATTATTTCTGTTGGTCATTGTTCTCCAGAATCAGGGGCCTTCCTTTCATTCTTTGGGCTTTCCACGTTCTTTTTCTTCTCAGGATTTTGAAGTGCAAGGAATGTAATTTTCTTCCCTCTTCACTGGCCGGCCCCTACTCATTCTTCAGGTCTTAGCTTAAATATTACCTAAATTTCAGGAGGCCTTCCCTCATTCCCCAAAATACGTTAGGGTCCCTGTGATTTCTCACAGACTAATTACAACCTGAGGTGAGTGTAATGAAGGGGAAATGCACTCGCCTCACTTGGTAATTATTCTGTGAGTAATGGCTTTCTATAGGTTACACTCTCAGCTGTGACAGAATCACCAACAAAAAGTGGCTTAAATAACAGAGGTTTAACGTGTCTCCTGTCTAAACAGGCCCAGTGAAAGCTGGCTCCAGAATTGGTTCACTGGCTCAGTAATGCAGTCAGGAGCGCGGGCTCTGGCCATCCTGCTCTGCCATTCCGAGGGCCTTTTGTTCTGGATTTCCCCTTCAGTCATGTCGCCCCAGCATCAGTAGAGACCATCAGGAAACCATCAGCAGTATCATTCCACAGAGAGTGGATTAGAAACCATGAATCCAGAATAATACTACCGGAACAAAGACTCCTGAACCTCAGCTCATACTAAAATTCAGGTACGTGCAGAACATGGACTGTGTTTGCCATGCTGGTCTTCTGGGCTTTCTCCTCTGAGTCCCAGCTGTTGGGAAATGTTGGGGAAAAAGCTAACCAAAAATATAATTTGTTTTAAAGCTTTTACTGTCTATATGATAACAGATTAGCCCCTGTAGATAGTTTTTAATACCTTTGGGATAAAAAGTGTTTGCTCAATAATTCTCTCCCTCAGAGAGCATCTGGGTGCCTGCGGTCAGGATGCGGCTTAGTTCTGACTTCTGTGGCCTTGGGGCTATGGAACAAACGGCCTCCGCAGATCTTCAGAGCAGGGGGTTGGCGTCAGCTGGTCCTGTGTCTGTGTGCTGAGGGCTGGTCTCCATTGCTCCACTGCTGTGGCTGGCCCGTTCTGGCCGCGCTCCTGGTGGCTCTCCTTGGCTACTCCTGAGTTTCTCACCCAATCTTTCATCTTGCCCGCAGACCAGATGGTCACGCCCATCCCACAAAAGCAATGGGCTCCTCATGTCTTTGTTCATCCATCGTCAATTTGTGTGTGCACACTTGTTTAAATATTATATATACGTGCCATTGTCAATTCTTGTTAAATATTAGAAAGCTTATTTTTGTCTTTTAAAAATATGAAAAGAAGTCCAAATATTTCTCCCTTGGTTACCAAGGGTTTGGATTTCAACAACCTCATGGTAATGGGAGACAAAGAATCCCCCTAGAAAGAGGAAGAGAGAGAACTGGCCCAAGGCAGCCCCTGGAGGCTGATCTACACCACCCGTGGTTCTGAGCATGAAACTGAAAAGAACTCCCCTAAAAATTCATAATCACAGGACTATTCTTAGCCAGTTGGAATTTGAATTAAGACTGTGCTGTTCGGGAATCCCCCGGTAAACATGAACCTGAAAAAAAAAGTGGCCCCAAGCAGCTTAGCCTCCTGCCAAGACTGGTGGAAGCACATCTGGAACCAGGATTGTTGCGAGACAGGCGGAGACTTGCCCCCACAGGCTCTCACCCCGGAGTCTTCTGACACTGCACCTTCCAGGGGCAGTTGCTACTCTGTGGGCTATCGGTCGCTCCCTTGCAGGCTCTCCAGGGGCCAGATAGCTGGTGGCTACTGCTTGGCCTTTGGGCTTTCCCACTGACCATGTGCCCTGGTTATGGGGCTTCCAGCTGCCCATCGGGGCTCTCCAGGAATACAAATCCTACTGCCCTTTTTAAAGAGCTCTTCCAGAGGCTGGACGACCATGGGGATGGGACGGTGCACATCATAGAACTGCAGAAAAGACTGGAAGCTATGGGCATCACCATGGGTCAGGGCGAGCAGGTGTGCATAGGGCGTTCAGGTCACAGAGACAGTGCAGAGTGGGAGGACCCCCATCTCCTGCCTGAGTTACTGTAACTGTCTTATAACCAGTCTTCCTGCCCCCTCATCATCATTTCTTCCTCCACATTGCCACCATATGACCCTTCTAAAAGGTCATTCTGATTGTATCATGATTCTGCTTAAAATTCTTCAGGGGCTTGACAATGTCAGTAGGAAAAGCCCAAGCCTCTTAGCAGAGTATACAAGCTCTTTATGATTTCTTGGTTGGCACTGAGTTCGGTGGCACAGTTCTCCACCTCGCAGTTATTCAGGGATCCAGGTTCCCTCCCTCTTGTGGCTCTACTGTCTTCAAGGGTCTCATGATCATCTCCATGCAGCTGTTGTGAGTAGAATAAGCATGAAGGGAAATATATGAGAGGGTTTCTTAGCAAGGCCTCCTTTCCCTCATTTCACTGGAGGGACCTTGATTACAATCCTTGTGTAACTGTAGGGGAGACTGAGAAATGCAATCCAGCTGTGCCCAAAGAAGGCAAGAAACTTTGTTGGATAGCTAGTGATCTCTGCTACATCCCTCACACCTGTGTTTCTTTGTTTTCTCACCTTTGGATATTTACTTTTAAGTGTTCAACTGAAATCACTTCTGGGAAGATTTCCCTCATCCCGTCCTTCCCTCAGAGCACTCACATCTTTATTTCCCACTGAACCTTGAACAAACAGTTGTTATCTTACTGGCTTTGGTGTTTTCCTTATTAGCCCATAAGCCTTCTGGAGGGCAAGGAATATAGCTGATTCATTTCTATTTCTGGAGCATTTACTGAGTGAATGAATAAATGCATGACTGTTGAGCAAAAGACTAGTCAGTTGCTAAAGTTCTTAAAGTTCTCATATTTTTAGTGTGAGATTCTTCAAACATTCTATGCTTTGTGTGTTAAAAATTTTACTCTACAATTAAGGTATTGATAATCTTAGGTAGAATATCTAATTTACATGAGATAAATATACAAAAGTTTAAATACTACATTTGTAACCTGGCTTGTCTAAGTCTGTGTCTCTAATATTTAATTTAAAGATATGTAGATATTCACACATTTAATTTGCTGAACTTTGGCACATTTATTCAGTGCCTTAAAGATAATGAGAAAAAAAGAAGTTAGGAGAATATAAATATGGGAGATGGATAGCCTTTTCATAATTTAATTGATAAAGAAAGAAAATCTGGCCTGTCTGGAAATATCCGTTGGCTGGAGTCATAGCTGGTACTTGTGCTGAACATACACAATGCCATCAGAGCATCTAAAAACCCTAAGGCAGCCATGTTGCATAGCTCATATACATGTTTTTAAGTAACATGAATAATATTTGATGCTTTTCAAAAGAAGGCTTTCAAAGGTCTTAACACTATTCCTTGATATTCCCATGTGGAAACCACTTCATTCCCAGGAATCTCCTAGACTCATTTACTCAATACGGTGCCAGGCACTCAACAAACCTTGAGGGTACAAAAAACAAGTAACACACCATGCTTGGTGACGGAGTTTGGTGATGGAGACAGATTTATAAACAATTAAACACAATAGCACTAGTGTTCTAGGGGAAAATAGAGAAGTGTTTTTTGTGGGGGGGGAATGGGTTGGGGTTGGGGAAAGCTAGACAGTGCTCTGATTTTCTCCATCCTTTGGAAATTGCAACACCAAGAGACAGAGATTGGCTAGCATTGCACTACCTCTTTATTCCTTATCAGATCCTGGATACTGTAGGTGGAATTCTTCAATTGCCTGAAAAATTTTCAGGGCTAGAGCTGTTGTGGTCCCTTTAAAGATAGTGGGGCACTGGGAGGGAATTCACTATCTCCTTTTCTCTTTTTTGGTAAGGAACAAATTTCTAATTTTCATATGAATATAAAAAGCAAGGAAACACACCTGGCTGCTGGTATTCTGGGTTCAAGGCAGGAAGGTCTATTGCCCGTTGTACATATTTTTTCATTCAATCCATCTGTTTTCAGTCCTGTGCTTCACTGCATTCTTGAATTCTGTATTTTTGAGTCAAGTGCCACTTCTCTTTCTCCAGAGAATAAAGCTTCAAGGTTCTTTTTTCCAGTTCTACTATCATTATTTTTTTAATATTTTTGAAAAAAATGTAATTTTTTTAACAATATTTGCAACTTTACCACTATTCACACTGAACATGTATGGCAGCTTAACCTACCCACATATGAAGTTTAGGAAGCCCAAACTGTTCTAGCTTTGTTTAAAGAAAAGTTGTGCTGAAGACTATTGTAGTGATGGTCAACAAAGCAAGGAAAAACACCACTCAAATCATATATTACACTTTCTTTGTTCAATTAGATTGCAGGTTGGTAAAATGTTAGACTTCCCGGAGCATAGCTATGATGCAGTGACCCCTCAGAAGAAGGTGCATTCTCAAATTACATACTTCCTCATATTTAACATTAGGAGTATTCAGTATTTCTTAGACGATAATGTACCAGACAAGCCTGGACTGTTCTCATCTGATCACTACTTTGTATCCTCCGTAACCAGAGACATACTTATGAATTATTTAAATTATTTCAAATTATCTAACAAGTCTTCTGCAGAAAAAGATTCTTTTCGATGGTGAAAAAAATGCAAATCTAAGCCTGAACTGAGGAATTTGCTCAACAACTAGAACTTAAATTTATCTCAGTTAAAAGTTCAGACATTAACAAGTGTTAGATCACCCTAAGGGACCAGTTTAGCCTCCAAAAAAGACAACTCACTAAGGTTTATAGGTCATTTAATTTGGTGCTTTATCACAACCTGTCTGGTGCCTCTTTCCTCTCTGTTTTCACATCAAGCCACGGGGCGAATTCTATTTTCAGTAAATGTTTGACAACTTTTTACTTAATAACAGTCTCAGCACTGTTATTAAGCATGCAAGACTAAAAAACTTTGGCAATGCATAAGTGTCACACAGTGACAAGAGAGAGCTTTTACAATTAAGTTTTCTAATGCTGCCTTCATAGTGTGGAAATTGTGCTACATCCACCAAAAGAGGGCCCCGTCTACTCAAATATTTTAGCACTTCATCCCAGGAACAAACTCCTTTGCATTTGGATTCAGATTGCTCTCCAGCATAAGCTCTTCCAGAGAAGAGCCATTGCTGATAACAGGGTCATTAAATTGCTCTTGGATTTGGTCCGTGGTTTGTGGGAGATCTCGGGCTGAAATAAACCATCACGTTCTTCTTCTTCTTCCAGCATTTCTTGGAAGCAGCGTTCAGTAAATTCGTCTTCCCATAACTCCTCTTCTATTCGTCTGCTTACTTCCTCTTCATTTTCCATCCCCATGTACTCTGCAGATGGATTGTCATCTTCATGAGAATGACCGTTAACAATCACATCTTCATCGGTGATGCTTGGGCGAGTACTGCTGCGACTCGGATTTTCATAGTAGGTGTTAGTTGGCGTTTTAACCCAGTGCCGTGCGGCGGGGATGGCAGCCAACGAGTCCGGTCGGCCTCCGCGCATCTCCACAGGCAGCGCCGCTCCCCCGCTCCACACACGCTTCGCCCGCCGCCTCAGCTTCAGGGGTTTTGAAGGGCAAATTGACTTCTGCATGTATTCCCCTCTGCAGACACTTAAGTTGTAACGTTTTTCTACTAAACAGGTTATCACTTTTCCATTTACTTTCCACCTCCCCCGAATCCTTTGAAATCGCTATACATCCCTTCCTTGCAGATTAGTAAAGGGGTGACCATACAATTTCCATTTAACCAAAGCATGTTTAAAAGTGAAAGGGGGGCCTTAATAAGCATTGAGGGACAACTTTTGGACAAACTAGGATACATGGCCACCCTAATTATTTCCTTCTATATTACTTCACCGTCATTTTCATGTGGTTTTGGGAGGGAGAGGGAAAAAATATGTGTGGTCAATCAAAAAAAAAATTTTTTATTGAAAGTCCATTTCTTACATGTCTAAAAATTATTGTATTTTGCTTTCCTCTTTGATTGGCAGTTTGACTGAATATAGACACCAAGGTAAAAAATGATTTCCCTAAGAACTTTCAAGGCGTTTCCCTATTATTTTCTAACATCTGATGTTACTTTTAAGAAATTTGATGCCACTGTGATTTTTCATAGACGACCTGATTTTCCTCTCTGGACGCTTTTAGTCATGCCTCTGCTCTGGGGGTTCTGAAAGTATAAGAACTGGAAATTTTTGTGTATCAATTATTGTCTCTCTTGCCAGCATGATCTTTTACAACAACGTTACCTCGTGTCGGTGAGGAAAAGGGAAACAGGTCACATCATACGTTGCTAAGACAAGTACAAATTGGTATTACTTTTCTAGAAGGAAATATGACAATACATCAAAAACTAAAATATGTATAGCATTCCACTTGCGGTAATGACAAGCTAGGTAATTAGGAATGCACTTCCTCCTAAGGACAACTGAAAAAGCTGATGAAATATATATTTCTTAAAGTAAGTTTAAGTAGGTTCTTTTTTCATCTATTGCTCTTGACACTTGGTGGGCTCTTCCTAACTGTAAACTTATGTCTTTCTTTGGCATTAATATATTCTTTTTTTTTCTTAATTTTCTTCCCTCCATTTTCCCTCTCTGGAATTCTTATTAGTTGGATAGTGTACTTCCAGATTGACCTGCTATACATCTTATTATTTCATAAATATTTTCTGCCACTATGTCATTTTTCTGGGCTTTCTGGTAAATTTCTTCATCATATTTTTCAACTCTTCTACTGCAACTCTTATTTTAGCAATCACATTTTAAGTTGTGGAGGTGGGTGAAATAGATTCCACATATAAGTAAAATCATGTGGTATTTGTCTTTCTTCACCTGGCTTATTTCACTGAGCATAATACCCTCGAAGTCCACCCATGTTGTCACAAATGGCAGGATTTCTTTCTCTCATAGGCTAAACAATATTCCATTGTATGTGTACCACATCTTCTTTATCCATTCACCTACTGATGGACACTTTGCTTGCTTCCATATCTTGGCTATTGTAAACAATAAGGCAATAAACAGGAATGTGCATATCTTTTCTAATCAGAGATTTTGTTTTCTTTGGATAAATTCCTAGGAGTGGAATTCCTGGGTTGTATGGTATTTCTATTTTTAGTGTTTGTTTTTTTTTTGAGGAAACTCCATACTGCTTTCTATAGTGGCTGCACCAATTTTCATTCCCACCAGCAGTGTAGAAGGGCTCCCTTTTCTCCACATCTTCGCCAGCACTTGTTATTTCCTGTCTTTTGGATAGTGACCATTTGAACTGGTGTGAGATGGTATCTCATTGTGGTTTTGATTTGCATTTCCCTGATGATTAGTGATGTGGAGCATCTTTTCATGCACTTGTTGGCCATCTATATGTTTCTTTTGGAAAAATGTCTATTCAGGTCTCTGCCTATGTTTTAATTGGTTATTTGGTTTTTTGGTGTTGAGGTGTATGAGTTCTTCATATACTTTGGACATTAATCCTTTATTGGATAAATCGTTTATATTCTCCCATACTGCACATTGCCTTTTTGTTCTCCTGATGGTGTCCTTTTCTGTACAGAAACTTTTTCATTTGACGTAGTCCCACTTGTTCATTATATTGTTTTCCTGGCCTGAGCAGAAGTGTCCAGGAAAAAATTGCTCATGTTTATTATGTTCAAGAGATTTTTGCCCATGTTCTCTTCTAAGAATTTTATGATTTCATGTCTTACATTTAGGTCTTTAAACCATTTCAAGCTTACTTTTGTGTGTGGAGTTTGACAGTAATCCACTTTCATTCTCTTGCATGTAGCTGTCCAGTTTTCCCAGCACCAGTTATTGAAAAGACTTTTTCCCCATTGTATATTCATGGCTTCTTTGTCATATATTAATTGACCATATATGCACGGGTTTATTTCTGGGCTCTCTATTCTGTTCTGTTGATCTATAGGTGTGTTCTTGTGCCAGTAACATACTGTTTTGATTACTCTAGCTTTGTAGAATAGTTTAAAGTCAGGGAGCATGATACCCCAAGCTTTGTTCTTCTTTCTCAAGATTGCTTTGTCTATTTGGGGTCTACTGTGTTCCATATAAATTATTTGCTCTAGTTCATTGAAAAAGGCCATTGGTATTTTGATAGGGATTGCACTGAATCTGTAAATTGCTTTGGGGAGGACCACCTTTTTGACAATATTAATTCTTCCTTTCCATGATCATGGGATAGATTTCATTAATTTGTGGCTTCTTTAGTTTCTCACATGAATGTCTTAAAGATTTCAGAGCACAGGTCTTTCACCTGCTCGGTTAGGTTTATTCCTAGCTATTTTATTCTCTTTGATGCAATTGCAAATAAAATTGTTTTCCTGATTTCTCTTTGTGCTGGCTCATTATTATTATATAGGAATGCAACAGATTTTTGTGTATTAATTTTTTATCCTGCAACTTTGCTGAATCCAGTTTTAGTTCTAACAGTTTGTGGTAGAGTCTTTAGGGTTTTCTATATATAGTACCATGTCATCTGTAAATAGTGATAGTTTTACTTCCTTACCAATTTAGATGACTTTTTTCTTTTTTCTTGTTTGATTGTCATGTCTAGGACTTCCAGTAGTATGTTGAATAAAGTCATGAGAGTGGGCAACCTTGTCTTGTTCCTGATCTTGGAGCAAAAGCGTTCAACTTTTTGCAATTGAGTATGACGTTGGCTGTGACTTTGTCATTTATGGCCTTTATTACATAGAGGTATGTTCCCTCTGTACACATTTTGGGTTTTTTATCATAAATGGATGTTGAATTTTGTCAAATGCTTTTTCAGCATCTATTGAGATGATGGTTTTTTATCCATCCTTTTGTTAATGTGGTGTATCATGTTGATTGATTCTTGAATATTGTACCATCCTTGCTTCCCTGGAATAAATCCCACTTGGTTGTGATGGATGATCCTTTTAATGTATTTTTGAAGTTTGCTATTTTGTTGTGGATATTTGCATCTATGTTCATCAGGGATATTGGTTTGTAATTTTCTGTTTTTTTGGAGTGAGTTTGTCTGGTTTTGGTGTTAGAGTAATGCTGGCCTCTTAGAATGAATTTCGAAGCATTCCCTCTTTTATTTTTTGGAATACTTTAAGAAGGATGAGTTTTAGCTCTTCTTTAAACATTTGGTAGAATTCTGTTGTGAGGCCATCTTGACCTGGAATTTTGTTTGTTGGGAGTTTTTTGATTGCCAATTCAATTGGTTACTGTTATTCAGTCGGTTCAGATTTTCTGTTTCTTCCTGGATCAGTCTTGGAAGATTGTACATTTCTAGGAATTTGTTCATTTTTTCTAGGTTTTCCAATTTACTGACAGAAAATTTTGCATGGTAATCTCTAATAACTTTTGTATTTCTGTGGTGTGTGGTGTAACTATTCCTTTTCCATTTCTGATTTTGTTCATTTGTGTCCTCTTTCTGTTTTTCTTGGAACATCTGGTTAGGGGTTTGTCTGTTTTGTTTATCTCCTCAGAGAACCAGCTCTTGGTTTCATTAAATTTTCTATGTTCTTGGACCATTACTGACTTCTGGGAATATGGCGTCTTGAACGGACTAGCAGAAAAATTCCTCCCAACATTATATTTATTCACGAAAATACAGCAAATACAACTATCCCTAAAAGAGAGACCAGAATACACAGGAAAGTGCACAGCGTACAGCTACACCTGTGAGAACTTGGCAGCCGGTGAGACGGACGGGCGGCGATCCGGTGGGACCGAGCGCTCTCCCCCCCAGAGCTCCAGCGGCCAGACACGCCGGACAGAGGACTCGGCATCCGGCGAGGCGGGACGAAAACACGATCCAGTGAGACGAGAGCGCCCCTGCACCCCAGCACTCCGACGGGAGTCTCGGCAAGGCGGGTAAGGTACGGAGCCGCGAGCAGACCG
>JAQQAC010008170.1:0-24797 GCA_029783875.1 Phataginus tricuspis | reverse complement strand
AGCTTCTGGGCACTAGAGGGCGCCATACACAAATATGAAACGCCAAAGGAACCTGGTTCAGAGGAAAATTATTAACACAACTCTTGAGAAAGATTTAAATAACATCGACCTCATGACTCTCCCTGAAAGGGAGTTCAAAATAAAAATCATTAACATGCTCATGGAGGTACGGAAAGATATTCAAGAACTCAGGAATGAACTCGGGTGAGAGATCCAATTGTTGAAGAGCACAATGGAGGGTATTAAAAGCAGATTGGATACGGTGGAGGAGACAATAAATTAAATATAAATTAGAGAAGATGAATACAAAAAAGCTGAGGCACAAAGAGAAAAAAAGGATCTCTAAGAATGAAAGAATACTGAGAGAACTGTGTGACCAATACAAATGGAACAATATTCACGTTATAGGGGTACCAGAAAAGGAAGAGAGAGAAAGGGATAGAAAGTCTTTGAGGAGGTAATTGCTGAAAAATTCCCCAATCTCGGGAAGGAGAGAGTCTCTCAGGCCATGGAGGTGCACAGATCGCCCAACACAAGGGACCCAAGGAAGACAACACCAAGACACAGAGTAATTAAAATGCAAAGATCAAGGATAAGGACAGACTATTAAAAGCAGCCATAGATAGAAATGAGATCACATACAAAGGAAAGTCCATCAGGCTATCATCAGACTTCTCAACAGAAACCTTACAGCCAGAAAGGAGTAGCATGATGTATTTAAAGCAATGAAACAGAAGGGCCTTGAACCAAGATTACTTTATCCCACAAGATTATCATTTAAATTTGAAGGAGGGATTAAACAATTTCCAGATAAACAAAAGCTGAGAGAATGTACTTCCCACAAACCATATCTACAGTGTATTTTGGAGGGACTGCTATATATGGAAGTGTTCTTACACTTTAATAGTTGTCACTAGAGGTAATAAAACCACAGTAAAGAAAGTAGAACAGCTAATTACTAAGCAAATGCAAAATTAAATTAACTATCCCTAAAGTCAATCACAGAATAGACAGAGTACAGAATATGATACCTAATATATAAAGAATAGAAGAGGAAGAAAAAAAAGAACCTTTAGAATGTGTTTGTAATAGCATATTAAGTGAGTTAAGTTAGACCCTTAGATAGTAAGGAAGTTAACCTTGAACTTTTGATAACCATGAATCTAAAGCCTGCAATGGCAATAAGTACATACCTATCCATAATCACCCTAAATGTAAATGGACTAAATGCACCAATCAAAAGACATAGAGTCACTGAATGGATGAAAAAGCAAGACCCATCTATATGCTGCCTACAAGAGACTCACTTTAAACCCACAGATATACACAGACTAAAGGTGAAGGGATGGAAAAAATATTTCATACAACTATTAGGGAGAAAAAAGCAGAAGTTGCACTACTTGTATCAGACAAAATAGACTCCAAAACAAAGAAAGTCACAAGAGACAAAGAAGGACATTACATAATGATAAAAGGGTCAATCCAACAAGAAGATATAACCATTATAAATATCTGTGCACCCAACACAGGAGCACCTACATGTGTGAAACAAATACTAACAGAATTAAAGAGGGAAATAGAATGCAATGCATTCATTCTAGGAGACTTCAACACACCACTCACTCTGAAGGACAGATCAACCAGACAGAAAATAAGTAAGGAGACAGAGGCACTGAACAACACAACAGAACAGATGGACCTAACAGACATCTACAGAACTCTACACCCAAAAGCAGCAGAATACACATTCTTCTCAAATGCACATGGAACATTTTCAAGAATAGATCATATATTAGACCACAAAAAGAGCCTCAGTAAATTCAAAAATATTGAAATTGTACCAACCAGCTTCTCAGACCACAAAGAAATGAAACTAGAAATAAATTATGCAAAGAAAATGAAAAATTCCACAAAACACATGGATGCTTCACAACATGGTCCTAAATAACCAATGGATCAATGACCAAATAAAAACAGAGATCAAGCAATATATGGAGACAAGTGACAACAATAAGTCAACACCGCAAAATCTGTGGAACGCAGTGGACGCCGTACTAGGAGGGAAGCATATTGCAATATAGGCCTACCTCAGGAAAGAAGAACAATCCCATAAGAACACTCTGAACTCACAATTAATGAAACTAGAAGAAGAAGAAATGAGGCTCAAAGTCAGTAGAAATAAGGACATAATAAAGATTAGAGTGGAAACAAATAAAATTGAGAAGAATAAAACAATAGAAAGAATCAAGGAAAGGAAGAGCTGGTTCTTTGAGAATATAAACAAAATAGATTAACCGTAGCCTGACTTATCAAGAAAAAAAGAGATTCTACTCACATAAACAGAATCAGAAATGAGAAAGGAAAAATCACTACAGACACCACAGAAATACAAAGAACTATTAGAGAATACTATGAAAAATAATATGCTAACAAACTGGATAACCTAGAAGAAATGGACAACTTTCTAGAAAAATACAACTTTCCAAGGCTGACCCAGAACGAAAACAGAAAATCTGAACAGACCAATTACCAGAAAGAAATTGAACTGGTAATCAAAAACCTACCTAAGAAAAAAACGCCTGACCAGATGGCTTCACCGCTGAATTTTATTAAACATTTAGTGAAGACTTAATACCCATCCTCCTTACAGTTCTGCAAGGAGTAGAAGAAGAGGGAATACTTCCAAACTCATTCTATAAGGCCAGCATCACTCTAATACCAAAACTGGGCAAAGACATCACAAAAAAAGAAAATTACAGACCAATATCTCTGATGAATATAGACGCAAAAATACTCAACAAAATATTAGCAAACCAAATTCAAAAATACATCAAAAGGATCATCCATCATGATCAAGTAAGTTTTATTCCAGGGATGCAAGGATGGTACAACATTCGAAAATCCATCAACATCATCCGCCACATCAACAAAAAGAAGGACAAAAAGCACACAATCATCTCCATAGATGCTGAAAAAGCATCCGACAAAATTCAACATCCATTCATGATAAAAACTCTCAACAAAATGGGTATAGAGGGCAAGTACCTCAACATAATAAAGGCCATATATGACAAACCCACAGCGAACATTATACTTAACTGCGAGAAGCTGAAAGCTTTTCCTTTAAGATTGGGAACACGACAGGGATGCCCACTCTCTCCACTTCTATACAACATAGTACTGGAGGTCCTAGCTACAGCAATCAGACAACACAAAGAAATAAAAAGCATCCAGATTGGCAAGGAAGAAGTTAAACTGTCCCTGTTTCCAGATGACATGATAATGTACATTAAAAACCCTAAAGAATCCACTAAAAAACTACTAGATCTAATATCATAATTCAGCAAAGTTGTGGGACACAAAATTAATACACAGAAATCTGTGGCATTCCTATACATTAACAATGAACTAGCAGAGAGAGAAATCAGGAAAACAATTCCATTCACAATTGCATCAAAAAAGAATAAAATACCTAGGAATAAACCTAACCAAGGAAGTGAAAGACCTATACTCTGAACACTACAAGACACTCATGAGAGAAATTAAAGAAGATACCAATAAATGGAAACACATCCCATGCTCATGGATAGAAAGAATTAATATTGTCAAAATGGCCATCCTGCCTAAAGGAATCTGCAGATTCAATGCAATCCCTATGAAAATACCAACAGCATTCTTCAACGAACTAGAGAAAATCATTCAAAAATTCATATGGAACCACAAATACCCTGAATAGCCAAAGCAATCTTGAGAAGGAAGAATAAAGCTGGGGGAATTATGCTCCCCAACTTCTAGCTCTACTACAAAGCCACAGTACTCAAGACAATTTGGTACTGGCACAAGAACAGACCCATAGACCAATGGAACAGACTAGAGAACCCTGATATAAACCCAACCATATAGGGTTAATTAATATATGATAAAGGAACTATGGACATACAATGGGGAAATGACAGCCTCTTCAACAGCTGGTGTTAGCAAAACTGGACAGCTACATGCAAGAGAATGAAACTGGATTATTGTCTAACCCCATACACAAATGTAAACTCTAAATGGATCAAAGACCTGAGTGTAAGTCATGAAACCATAAAACTCTTAGAAGACAACATAGGCAAAAACCTGAATATAAGCATGAGCAACTTCTTCCTGAACGTATCCCCTTAAGCAAAGGAAACAACAGCAAAAATGAACTCATGAGACTACATCAAACTAAAAAGTTTATGTATGGCAAAGGACACCATCAACAGAACGAATAAGGCATCCTACAGTATGGGAGAATATATTTGTAAATGACATATCTGACAAGGGGTTGACATCCTAAATATATAAATAACTCACACACCTCAACACCCAAAAAACAAATAACCTGAATAAAAAATGGGCAGAGGATATGAAGAGACAGTTCTCCAAAGAAGAAATTCAGGTGGCCAACAGACACATGAAAAGATTCTCCACATCACTAATCATCAGGGAAATGTAAATTAACACCACAATGAGATATCACCTCACACCAGTAAGGATGGTCAGCATCCAAAAGACTACGAACAACAAATGCTGGCGAGGATGTGGAGAAAGGGGAACCTCTCCTACACTGCTGGTGGGAATGTAAGCTAGCTCAACCATTGTGGAAAGCAATACGGAGTTCAGAAAACTAAAAATAGAAATACCATTTGACCCGGGAATCCCACTCCTTGGGATTTACCCAAAGAATACAACTTCTCAGATTCAAAAAGACTTATGCACCCCTATGTTTATCACAGAACTTTTTATAATAGCCAAGATATGGAAGCTACCTAAGTGTCCATCAGTAGATGAATGGCTAAAGAAGATATGGTACATATACACAATGGAATACTATTCATCCATAAGAAAGAAACAGATCCTACCATTTGCAACATGAATGGAGCTAGAGAATGTTATGCTCAATGATATAAGCCAGGCAGAGAAAGACAAGTGCCAAATGATTTCCCTCATTTTTGGAGTATAACAACGAAGCAAAACTGAAGGAACAGAATACCAGCAGACTCAGAGACTCCAAGAAGGAACTAGTGGTTACCAAGGGGGAGGGGTGTGTGAGGGCGGGTGGGGAGGGTCAGAGAAGGGGATTGGTGGGTATTTTGTTTATTACACATGGTGTGGGGGATCAAGGGGAAAACAGTGTAGCACAGAGAAGGCAAATAGTGAATCTGTGGCATCTTACTACACTGATGGACAGTGACTGAATTCGGGTATGGGTGGGGACTTGATAATATGGGTAAATGTAGTAACCACATTGTTTTTTCATGTGAAACCTTCATAAAAGTGTATATCAATAATACCTTAATAAAAATATTTTTAAAAAGAAGCAAGATAGATGGCCTTGGTTAATATTTCCCTGTGAGAAAATGTCAGTGATTATTTAAACAAATGTATGTTCACAGTAAGAAAAATCTTAGTAAAAACATATATATATGAAGTTATAGTTCACTTTGCACATTTGCAGTCCCTAAAATTAATTTTTTTCTGTGATATTGTAATACATTTTTTAATTAGACTTTAATTTTTTTGGTTTCTTATTATTGTTGATAATCTTCCCTATTTAAAAATCTACTTCTTCTGAAATCAATAAAACTACTCAAGCTTTCTTTAAAAAAAATAGAATCTAAGCATTACACTAAATAAAGTCATCACGCACAAAGGAAGAGAGCAAGAGAAGAAAAGATCAAAGAAGAATTACAAAAACAACCAGAAAACATTTAACAAAAATGGCAATAAGTACATACCTGTCAATAATTACTCTAAATGTAAATGGAGTAAATGGTCCAATCAAAAACATAAGGAGATGGATGAAAAAAATACAAAACCCATCTGTATGCTGCCTATAAGAGACTCACTTCGGACCTAAAGATACACAAAGACTGAAAGTAAAAGGATGGAAAAAGATATTCCATGCAAATAGAAGTGTAAAAAGGCTAAGGTAGCAGTACTTATATCAGATAAAATATACTTTAAAACAAAGACTCTAACGAGACACAGAAGAACATTATGTAATGACAAAGGGTTCAATCTAGCAAGAAGATATCACACTGTAAATATCTATGTACCCCGAGGAGCACCTATCATATATTAACAGAGATAAAGGGAGAAATTGGCAGTAATATAACAAAGGTAGGGGATTTTAATATCACACTTACATCAATGGATAGATCATCCAGACAGAAAAATCAAGAAGGAAACACTGGTTTTGAATGACACATTAGACCAGATGGACTTAGCAAATATATAGAACATTCCATCCAAAACAGAATATACATTCCTTTCAACTTCACATGGAACATTTTCCTGGATAGATCATGTTATGCCATAAAAAAGTCTCAAATTTAAAGTTGAAATCATATCAAGTATATTTTCCAACCACAAAGGAATGAAATGGACATCAGTTACCAGAAAAAAAAACCGGAAAAAACACAAACCCTTAGGGCTAAACTATGTGCTACTAAACAACAAATGGTCAGTGAAGAAATCAAAGAGGAAACTTATTAATACCTGGAGACTAATGAAAACAGAAACACATCAGTTCAAAATCTTTGGGATGCAGCAAAAGCTGTTTTAAGAGGGAAGTTTTAGCAATATAGGTCTACCTCAAGAAATAAAAAAATCTCAAATGAACAGTCTAACCTTACACCAAAAACATTATCCTAATGCCAAAACATTAGAAGAAAACAAAATTGTAGACCAAATACCTGATCAACATAGTTGCAAAAATTCTCAACAAAATATTAACAAACCAAATTAAATATATATGAAAAAAATCATTCACCACAACCAAGTGAGATTTATTCCAGGGATTCAAGGGTTCAGTGTCCACAAATCAATCAAGGCAAAACACTACATTAACAAAATGAAAGATAAAAACCATATGATCACCTTAATAGATGCAGAAAAGGCATTTGACAAAATTCAATATCCATTCATGATGAAAACTCTCAACAAAGTAGGTATAGAGGAAACATACTATAACAAAAAAAAGCATATATGACAAACCCACAGCTAACATCATACTCAATTGCAAAAAGCTGAAGTTTTTTCCCTAAAATCAGGGACAACACAATGGTGCTCAGTCTCACCATAGTACTAGAAGTCCTAGCCACAGAAATCAGACAAGAAATAAAAACCATCCAAAGTGGTAAAGAAGTAAAATTGTCACTACTTGATGACATGATACTATGTATAGAAAACCTTCAAAAAAACATTAGAACTAATAAATGAATTTGGTAAAGTTGTAGGATACAAAAATCAATATACTGAAATCTGTAATATTTCTATATACAAATAATGAACAGATAGAAAAATTATGAAATCAATCCCATTTACAGTTGCATCAAAAAGAATAACATACCTAGGAATAAATCTAACCAAGGAGGTGGAAGACCTATACTCTGAAAACTATAAGATACTGACAAAACACAAATAAATGGAAGGATATTTCATGCTCATGGTTTGGAAGAGTATTGTTCAAATGGCCATACTATGCAAAGCAATCTACAGATTGCTACCAAAATATCAGTAGCATTTTTCACCAAACAAGAGCAAAGAATCCTAAAATTTGTATGGAACCACAAAGACCCCAAATAGCTAATCAATCTTGAGAAAGAAGAACAAAGCCAGGGATATCATGCTTCCTGATTTCAAACTATACCACAAAACCATAATAATTAAAATAGTACTGTACTGGCACAAAAAAATAGACACACAGATCAATGGAACACAATAGAGATTCCAGAAGTAAACCCACACTTACACGGTCAATTAATATATGACAAAGGGAGCAAGAATAAACAATGGGGAAAAGAAAATCTCTTCTAAAATGGTGTTGGGAAAATTGGACAGCTACATGCAAATGAAGGGAACTGGACTACTGTCTTACACCATACACCAAAAAAAAAACCCTCAAAATGTATTAAAGACCCAAATATAAGATCTGAAACCATAGCACTTCTGGAAGAAAACACAGGCAGTACACACTTGAACACTGGCATTAGCAATTTTTTTCTGGGTTCATGTCCCCAGGTAAGGGAAACAAAAGCAAAAATAACCAAATGGAAGTATCAAACTAAAATGCTTCTACACAGACAGAAACCATCATAACAATGAAAAGGCAACCTACTGAATGGGAGAATATATTTGCAAATGATATATCTGATAAAGGGTTAATAATCCAAAATACATAAAGAACTCATACAATTCAGTACAAATAAATGAATAATCCAACTAAAAAATGGGCAGAGGATCTTAATAAACATTATTTCCAAAGAACACATACAGATGGCCAACAGATTATGAAAAGATGCTTAACATCACTAATCATCAGGAAAACGAAAATCAAAACCACAATGAGATACCACTTCACACAAGTCAGAATGGCTAGCATCAAAAAGACAAGACAGGACAAATGTTGGGGAGGATGTGAAGAAAAGGGAAGCCTCATGCATTGTTGGAGGGAATATAAATCGGTGCAACCACTATAGAAAACCCTAAGTGTGGAGGTCCCTCAAAATATTAAAAATAGAAATACCATAATACTCAGTAATTTCACTTCTGAGTATCTACCCAAAGAAAACAAAGTCAATAATTCAAAAAGATATATGACCCTCTATGCTTATTGCAGAATTATTTACAATATCCAACATATAGAAACAATCTAACTGTTCACTGATAAATGAATGGATAAAGGAGATGTCGTATATGCATACAACAGAATATTACTCAGCCATTAAAAAGAATGAAACCCTGCCATTTTGAAAACATGGATGGACCTTGAGAGTATTATGTTAAGTGAAGTAGGTCAGGCAGAGAAAGACAAATAGCATATCATCTTACTTATATGTGGAATCTAAAAAAAAACTCATAGATACAGAGAACAGATAGGTGATTGGTAGAGACAGAGAGTAGGGGGTGTTTGAAATGGGTGAAGATAATCAAAAGGTATAAACTTTCAACTGTAAGATGAGTAAGTTCTGAGGTGTAATGTACAGCATGGTGACAGTATTTTTTTTTTTTAATTAGAAAAATGAAAAGTTCAGTTAAAGTGATGAGAAAAAATAAAATAGTAACTCAAGGGACAGCAAGGTTTCATAAGGATTGGCTTGGGTTTATTTTTTAGGACAGAGTACAACAGACCATCCTTTTAGGCAGAGAAGAACACAAGAGAGGGTGAAACAGAAGATCCAAGAGCGAGAGTAATTGAGAACAGCCAGAGCCATAAGGGTAGATCAGTAACTGGGGGAGAGATGGTCTTAGAGGGAAGAGGACACTTTTTTCCCTTCTTTCCAGAGATGTTCCAAGGTGGAGAGGAGGGAGGGGAAAGGAGCCCAGAATAACCTCAATAATGACCTTGTTCAGCTCTGGCAGAGAGCACAGGCCCACAGAAGGGCTGGGCTTCAGCTTCAGGAGGGGGGAAGATACTTCACTTTGTCTGCATACCCATACCTAGGACAAGATCTTTCTCATCTTCTTATTAAAGTACCTTCCAGGCACCCACATCTCTTTGCTCCATATTCCTCCTTTCCACATTCTTGCATGAGAAAGACATAGGATGTATGTTACTGGTTGCAGGCATACTGAACTTTGCAGGTGGCTCCTGGAGGGAACCTGGGGAACATAGGACTGACATCTCCTCCTGGGAGCCACTACAAAGTCAGCCTATCAGAGACTGAGGCAATTACCACTTGCCCAAGCCAGATCACCTTACATTCTTGCTAGAATTGCTATTCTTCTGTTAAAAGGCATTGACATCTAACCCCAGGGCTAAAAACTTGAGCCAACCTTGACACCTTCCTCCCCAAAGATCCTCTCAGCTCTCCCCGTGGTGTCTTCTGTGCTCATCTCAGGAATATTCTCACTCCCTCTGCTGGCCTCAGGTCCTCATCACCTTTCAGGGGGATGACAAAAATACCTACTAGCTGGTCTCTCTGCTTCCAGCCTATTTCCACTACACAGGCCCTCCTTCTCCCTCCCCCACCCTCACTGTGCCTTGTTCTCCTTGGCCTAGGGGCCTTGGCTTTTGTGGTTCCATACACATTGTAGGATTCTTTGCTCTTGTTCAGTGAAATGCCCTTACTGCCTTTTCTTGGCCAACTTCTAGTCATACTCCAGACTCAGCTCTAACCCTACCACTCAAGTCCAGCTTCTCCCCGGCCCTGAACATGCTGTACTATGACTGTCAATGTCTTTGTGCAATCTGCGGGACTGTGTGAGGTCCACAACACAGCTCTGTTTATCATCTTAGCCCTACATCTAACCTGGTACCTGGCACTTAGTGAGCGCTAGGTAAGCATTTGGTGAAGAGCTGAAAGCAAAGAGTGATGCTTACAGCTTATTCTACTCAAGTTAAATGACTAGTGGACAGGAACTAATCCTTGTTCTATGTCTACCCCAGCCATTGCATGAAGTGTAGCATCCTAAGTGCTTTGAATATGCTATTTCCATAAGTCTCAGATAAACATAATGAGGTAGAAGTTATAATTACTCTACTGCAGATGAGGAAACTCTAAGATGAGGCTTAGAGAGGGAAGGAGTTTACTCAAAGGCATCCAGATAGAACTGCCATCTGACTGCAGATTTCTTATAATCACAGACTCTGTATCATTACACACACTCTCTCTCCCTAGTTAAACTCCCTAATGATTTCAAAGCTTAGGGAATTAGGAACTTATTCTTTTGCAGAGAGGTTTAGGGCTTCTAACAAATAACTTTATGTCATCTGTGCATCTTTAAATGTCTATTTCTTATCTTTACATCAGGCTGAGAGGTACCCGCAGGCAGGAACTATGTCTTATTCATCTTTGTACAATATACAGTTCTTCACAAGTTGTAGGTATTTTGTAAACATTTACTGACTTGATTATCAATCAAATTATTTGTTGATTTATTAAGTGACACTATATGATGGTGAATTTTCTGGAGTCAGGGCAGGAAGTATTTTTGAGCAGATGGCCCATTCCAGCACCCATAAAATTATACTAGATGGGTCATTTGCTAAGCATGAGGCCAGCCCTGGGCATGAAGAGAGAACAAATTTAAATTCATGATGAATTTGTTAAGAATTCCAGGGCAAGAAATCTTTCAGGAGCAGTAATGACATCCCCATTTAAAACTAAATTAATTCTGTATGGTTTAAATGTTATTATAGTGAAGTGCAAATGAACATAACTGTGATGAGGCTTGCTTCTGAAAAAGAATCCATTAAGAGAGTCAATCATCATAGCTTAACTATTCGCTAATACTACTCGACACCTTCTATGTTACATCACTTTTCTCAATTCATTTATTCAACACATATCTATGGAGCACCTATGCAAAACAACACAGGGACCTGGGTTTTTACAAAAATGCAACCAAAATGGAAGGCATGGTCCCTGCTGCTCCAAATGTGGTCTGAGAACCAGTATGTCTAACCTTATCCATGATATCACTGCCTCCAAGTTCATTTTGTGTAGCGAAGTGGCCTTCAGGGACTGTGAATTGACACTGGTCCCACATGCAAGTACATGCCCTGGGTAACAGCCCACAGAGTCACAGTAAATATAAGTTCCTGGTAGGACTTCCCTAATGGCGTTTGTGATAAACAGTCTCCTCTGCCTCCCAGGGCCTTCCCCTGTACGACCCTTAGAGAAGACCCCTGAGAAGCTTGCCAAAATCATATTTAGGTTTGAACTGAGCAAACTGGCTGTCATGAGGGAGGATCTCAGCTCTGGGCAAGTTCACTCTGGATTTGGTGTGAATGAAAAATGACAATGGGATGTCGTGGGTAAAAGGTCTTATACCAAGCTTTATTCTCCTCGTGACAGGTCAAGCTCTAGAATCATGGCTGCATCCTGCAGTCTGCAAGCCCACCTCTACCTCCACTTTCACCCTGGGCAGAGGTCTTTATACAGTAACACAGCTGGTAATAGCTCATTGTCAACACTTGGGCAAGCATGCACCTGCACAGTAGGCCAATTAGTACATCTCATTGCTCGTGCACAGTGGGCAAGTAGATTAGGGTCTGGTGAGGATTCCGGCCATAGGAACTTCCATTTTCCCTACACTGGCCATAGCCTGGGAACCACAAAGCACTCCACCCACCATCCCTAACAAGGCATGTGCTCCAGGTCCTGTTGCTCTGCCTACACCCTGCCTTGATCCCCCCATGCAGCTCCTCAAGGCATGCCATGCACCTCCTCCAGGACCTGTGAGTAATAAACCTAAATTTTTTTCTGTGGTCTTTTGTTGAAATTCTGCTCACCCTCTGGCACCCTTAGGATCTAATTTAACAGACATAATGCAGCCACATAAGCAGCACCCAGAGTTAGTTAGAAAGGTCAGACCTCAGACCCCACCCCAGAATTACTGAATCAGAATCTCCAGGTTAACAAGATCTCCGGGTGATCTAAATAACAATTAAAATTTGAGAAGCACCTTAGAAAACACTATCATCTGGTTGGCCATGTAGGTCAAATGAGATAATTTCTTAATAATCTAAAACCTTCTCAATAAGGTCTACCCTATACATATATCAAATCATTTTGTTGTACACTTTAAACTTAAACAACATTATACATCAGCTATATTTATTGATAAAGTCAGAAACAAGAAGGCCTACACTGATTCCCTCTATTTCTGCTTCTGAATCCTCTACCTCACCACCCTAAATCTCCTTAACCTGCTTTTATTTTTTCCATGATATTTATAACCTCTGAACATCATATAACACACACTTATATGCATAATTCACTCTATGTCTCCTGCTAGAATTAAGCCCACAAGGGGAGGGATCTTTGTCTTCTTTGCCCAATGATACACCCCAGCATTATGGATTTGAGCTCCTCTAAGGCAGGGATGCTTCCTATGTTCCTCCAGCCCCAGGCTCAGCCTGAGTCTTTCTAGGTGCAGAACAAATGTTTCTTAATAATCATTTCAAGATATGGCTGTCTGCTTCCAGGATGCAAAGATCCCTCCTAGTGCAGGAATTCCAGCCTGTCTCCTTGGCCAAGCCAGTGAAGAGCAACCTGGAGTCTACATGCCTCATAAGTAGCAGGACCAACCATGCCAACCAAACAGGACACTTTTAAGATTAACAGAAGGAGGCTGTTCTCTGCTCAGAAGCAGCCATTCTCTCTTTCAGTCATTAAAATCTCTTGCATGGGCCTGTGTCTCCTAAGTCGTACTGGGCCCTAAGTATTGTGCATGTGCACACAGCAGATCCTTGAAGTAACTATTTGCTAAAGAAAAAAGCTTCATGTATGTTCTATTTAGACTTGACCATATGCAAAAGAAGATTAAAGATGGCAGCGTGAGAGGTGAGACAGAGGCTTCCTACTAAAACCACATATAATATGAAAATATAACTAATACAACTACTCTTGAAAGATCAACAGGAAAAAGGACTGCACCAAACTGCATACACCTGGAGACAAGAGCAGACCTCACGGAAAAGGGTAACATACTAAAGCTGTGGTCCTGCAGGATCCAAGCCCTTCTTTCACCACAGCTCACCAACGGGAGGAAGAGGAACGCAGCAGGGAGGGAGTGGAGGCCTGGGACTGCTGAATACGGAGATCTGCTCTGGGAGTACAAACCTACATTTCATGGTACTTGCATGATACTCTCGTAATTAAGGGTTTGGAGAGCTAAGACAGGCAGAATTCCTGGAGAGACTGAGATTCCAGCTGCTTGTGGAAAGCAGGGATCCATATCCAGCTGCTCTGGAACAAAAGAAAGGCAGGCAGTCTGAGAGACTTCCTAACAAAGAAGCCCTTAGCAAGAGGGCTGCTAAAGGGGCAAGGACTGAACAGAGCTTACTGCTCAGGAGAAAGGACAGGTAGACAAAATTGTCTGGGTGCACTCTGCCCAGCAGATTGGGAGCTTTCACCATCATCAGGTGTTGCAGCTCTCTGGATGCCTACACAGCTCCAAGAACCCCTTCCGTTACAGGCAGACTACTGCACCTTTCTCCTGGCCAGCCCCACCGGGCTTGCAAACCGGGAAACCCTACCCTGGCATTAGGCCAGCCAGAGGAAAGATCTGTCTACAGCAACTACAAACACAAAGCATAAAGGCTTATACCTGTGTGCTCATCCCACTGGTTCAGGCAGTAGAGACAGGCATAACAGCCGGGAAGCAGGAAACAGCTCTTTCCTCCCCCCAGGCACCAATACCACTTCCCTGTGACCCCCAACATTGCTTCAGGGGCTGAGCAGCTCCAGAGAGTAGAGCTTCTGGGCACGAGAGGGTGCCATACATAAATATGAAATGCCAAAGGAACCTGGTTCAGAGTAAAATTATTAATACAACTCCTGAGAAAGATTTAAATGATATTGACCTCATGACTCTCCCTGAAAGTGAGTTCAAAATAAAAATAATTTACATGCTCATTGAGGAACGGAAAGATATTCAAGAACTCAGGAATGAATTACGGTTGGAGTTCCAATCACTGAAGAGCACAATTGACAGTATTAAAACCAGATAGGACACGGTGGAGGAGACGATAAATGAAATAGAAACCAGAGAAGAGGAATACAAAGAAACTGAGGCACAGAGAGAAAAAAGGATCTCTAAGAATGAAAGAATATTGAGAGACCTGTGTGACCAATCCAAACGGAACAATATTCTCACTATAGGGGTACCAGAAGAAGAAGAGAGAGAAAAGGGGGTTGAAAATGTCTTTGAGGAGGTGATTGCTGAAAACTTCCCCAACCTGAGGAAAGAGATAGTCTCTCAGGCCATGGAGGTGCACAGATCTCCCAACACAAGGGACCCAAAGAAGACAATATCAAGACATATAGTAATTAAAATGGGAAAGATCAAGAATAAGGAAAGACTTTTAAAAGCAGCCAGAGAGATAAATAAGATCACATACAACAGAAAGCCCATCAGGCTATCATCAGACTTCTCAACAGAAACCCTTACAGGCCAGAAGGGAGTGGCATGATGTATTTAATGCAATGAAGCAGCAGGGCCTTGAGCCAAGATTACTTTATCCAGCAAGATTATCATTTAAATTTTAAGGAGGGATTAAACAATTCCCAGATAAGCTAAAGCTGAGAGAATTTACCTCCCATAACCCATCTCTACAGTGTATTTTGGAGGGACCACTATAGATGGAAGTGTTCCTACAGTTTAATAACTGTCACCAGAGATAATAAAACCACAGTAAAGAAAGTAGAAGAGCTAATTACTAAGCAAATGCAAAATTAAATTAACTATCCCCAAGTCAATCAAGGGATAGACAAACAGTACAGAATATGATATCTAATATATAAAGAACGGAGGAGGAAGAAAAAGGAGGAGGAAAAAAACAAAAAAAAACAAAAAAAAACCTTTAGATTGTGTTTGTAATAGCATATTAAGTGAGTTAAGTTAGACTCTTAGTAAGGAAGTTAACCTTGAACCTTTGGTAACAATGAATCTGAAGCCTGCAATGACAATAAGTACATACCTAACCATAATCACCCTAAATGTAAATGGACTGAATGCACCAATCAAAAGACATAGAGTCCCTGAATGGATAAAAAAACAAGACCCATCTATATGCTACCTACAAGAGACTCACTTTAAACACAAAGACATACACAGACTAAAAGTTAAGGGATGGAAAAAGATATTTCATGAAAATAATAGGGAGAAAAAAGCAGGAGATGTAGTACTTACATCAGACAAAATAGACTTCAAAACAAAGAGTCAGGTGAGACAAAGAAGGACATTACATAATGATAAAAGGGTCAATCCAACAAGAAGATATAACCATTATAAATATCTATGCACCCAAGAAAGGAGCTCTACATATGTGAAACAAATACTAACAGAATTAAAGGGGGAAATAGAATGCAATGCATTCATTCTAGGGGACTTCAACACACCACTCACTCTGAAGGACAGATCAACCTTACAGAAAATAAGTAAGGAGACAGAGGTTCTGAACAAAACATTAGAACAGACGGATCTAACAGACATCTACAGAACTCTACATCCAAAAGCAGCAGGATGCACATTCTTCTCAAGTGCACATGGAAGATTTTCAAGAATAGACCATATACTAGGCCACAAAAAGAGCCTCAGTAAATTCAAAAAGATTGAAATTGAACCAACCAGTTTCTCAGACCACAAGGGAATGAACCTAGAAATGAATTATGCAAAGAAAAAGAAAAATCCCACAAACACATGGAGGCTTAATAACATGCTCCTAAATAATCAATGGATCAATGACCGAATATAAACAGAGATCAAGCAATATATGGAGACAAATGAAAATAATAATTCAACACTGAAAAATCAGTGGGACACAGTGAAGGCCGTGCTAAAAGGAAAGTATATTGCAATACAGGCCTACCTCAGGAAAGAAGAACAATCCCATATGAGCAGTCTAAACTCACAATTAATGAAACTAGAAAAAGAAGAACAAATGAGACCCAAAGTCACTAGAAGGAGGGACATAATAAAGATCAGAGAAGAAATAAATAAAACTGAGAAGAATAAAACAATAAAAGGGATCAACGAAAGCAAGAGCTGGTTCTTTGAGAAAATAAACAAAATAGATAAACCCCTAGCCAGCCTTATCAAGAAAAAAAGAGAGTCTACTCACATAAACAGAATCAGAAGAAAGTAAAAATCCTATGGACACCACAGAAATACAAAGAACTATTAGAGAATACTATGAAAAATTTTATGCTAACAAACTGGATAACCTAGAAGAAATCGACAACTTTCTAGAAAAATATGACCTTCCAAGGCTGACCCAGAAAGAAACAGAAAATCTCAACAGAACTATTACTAGCAATGAAATTCAACTGGTAATCAAAAACCTACCTAAGAACAAAATGCCTGGACCAGAAGGCTTCACGGCTGAATTTTATCAAACATTTAGTGAAGACCTAATACCCATCCTCCTTAAAGTTTTCCAAAGAGTAGAAGAGGGAATACTTCCAAACTCATTCTATGAGGCCAGCATCACTCTAATACCAAAACCGGGCAAGGACACCACAAAAAAAGAAAATAACAGACCAATATCCCTGATGAACATAAACGCAAAAATACGCAACAAAATAGTAGCAAACCGAATTCAAAAACATATCAAAAGGATCATCCTTCATGATCAAGTAGGTTTTATTCCAGGGATGCAAGGATGGTTCAACATTTGAAAGTCCATCAATATCATCCACCACATCAACAAAAAGAAGGACAAAAACCACATGATCTTCTCCATAGATGCTGAAAAAGCATTTGACAAAATTCAACATCCATTCATGATCAAAACTCTCAACAAAATGTGTATAGAGGGCAAACACCTCAACATAATAAAGGCCATATATGACAAACACAGCTAACATCATACTTAACAGCGAGAAGCTGAAAGCTTTTCCTTTAAGCTTGGGAACAAGACAAGGATGCCCACTCTGTCCACTTTTATTCAACATAGTTCTGGAGGTCCTAGCCACGGCAATCAGACAACAAAAAGAAATAAAAGGCATCCAGATTGGCATGGAAGAACTTAAACTGTCCCTGTTTGCAGATGACATTACATTGTACATAAAAAACCCTAAAGAATCTACTCCAAAACTACTAGATCTAATATCTGAATTCAGCAAAGTTGAGGAATACAAAATTAATACACAGAAATCTGTGGCATTCCTATACACTAATGATGAACTAGCAGAAAGCGAAATCAGGAAAACAATTCCATTCACAGGTGCATCAAAAAGAATAAACCTAACCAAGGAAGTGAAAGACCTATACTCTGAAAACTATAAGACAGTCATGAGACAAATTAAAGAAGATACCAATAAATGGAAACACATCCCATGCTCATGGATAGGAAGAATTAATATTATCAAAATGGACATCCTGCCTAAAGCAATCTACAGATTCAATGCAATTCCTATCAAAATGCCAACAGTATTCTTCAACGAACTAGAGAAAATAGTTCTAAAATTCATATGGAACCACAAAAGACCCCGAATAGCCAAAGCAATCCTGAGAAGGAAGAATAAAGATGGGGAGATTATCCTCCCCAACTTCAAGCTCTACTACAAAGCCTCAGTAATCAAGACTTTTGGTACTGGCACAGGAACAGACCCATAGACCAATGTAACAGACTAGAGAGCCCTGATATAAACCCAACCATACATGGTTAATTAATATATGATAAAGGAACCATGGACATACAATGGTGAAATGACGGCCTCTTCAACAGATCGTGTTGGCAAAACTGGACAGTTACACACAAGATAATGAATCAAGGACCTGAATGTAAGTCATGAAACCATAAAACTCTTAGATGACAACATAGGCAAAAATCTTCTGAATATAAGCATGAGCAACTTCTTCCTGAACGCATCTCCTCGAGCAAGGGAAACAAAAGCAAAAATGAACTCATGAGACTACATCAAACTAAAAAGTTTCTGTATGGCAAAGGACACCATCAACAGAACAAAAAGCCTTCCTACAGTATGGGAGAATATATTTGTAAATGACATATCTAACAAGGGGTTGACATCCTAAATATATAAATAACTTACGCGCCTCTACACCCAAAAAGCAAACAACCCAATTAAAAAATGGACAGAGGATATGAAGAGACAATTCTCCAAAGAAGAAATTCAGATGGCCAACAGACACATGAAAATATGCTCCACATCACTAATCATCAGGAAATACAAATTAAAACCACAATGAGATATCACCTCACACCAGTAAGGATGGCCACCATCCAAAAGACTAAGAACAACAAATGCTGGTGAGGATGTGGAGAAAGGGGAACCCTCCTACACTGCTGGTGGGAAAGTAAGCCAGTTCAACCATTGTGGAAAGCCATATGGAGGTTCCTCAAAAAAGTGGAAATTGAAATACCATTTGACCTGGGAATCCCACTCCTTGGAATTTACCCAAAGAATACAGCTTCTCAGATTCAAAAAGACATATGTACCCCTATGTTTACTGCAACACTTTTTATAATAACCAAGATATGGAAGAAACCTAAGTGTCCATCAGTAGATGAATGGATAAAGAAGATGTGGTACATATGTACAATGGAATACTATTCAGCCATAAGAAGGAAAGAAATTCTGCCATTTGCAACAACATGGATGGAGCTGGAGAATACTATGCACAGTGAAATAAGCCAGGCAGAGAAAGAGAAGTGCCAACTGATTTCCCTCATTTGTAGAGTATAACAACAAAGTAAAGCTGTAGGAGCAAAATAGTAGCAGACTCAGAGACTCCAAGAAGGAACTAGTGGTTACCAAAGGGGAGGGGTGTGGGAGGGCAGGTGGGGAGGGAGAGAGAAGGGGATTGTGGGGTATTTTGTTTAGTACACATGGTGTGGAGGATCATGGGGAAAACAGTGTAACACAGAGAAGGCAAATAGTGAATCTGTGGCATCTTACTACACTGATGGACAGTGACTGAATTGGGGTATGAGTAGGGACTTGATAATATGGTTAAATGTAGTAACCACATTGTTTTTTCATGTGAAACCTTTGTAAGAGTGTATATCAATAATACCTTAATAAAAAAAATATTAAGAGAAGGTGGTGATGGGTGGAGACTATTAATAGTACTGCAAACACAACAGGTATACAAGTGGACTGTCTCAATAAACTGTAATCTTACTTAGGGCACCTGCTCTGTTATAGACTCAGTCCTCAGTTCCACGGGGATGGATTGGAAGGTTGCCTCCATGATAGTTCTTCTCATATACACAGAGATACTCATGTTTTATGGCAAAATAGTGCCATATTTTTCACTGACATTCTCCTATGAAATAAAACAGATTGACTAGATTGTAAACTTGCATTTTTGTTTCTATGGAATGAAATAATGCCATTTTTATTTGTAAGGGGGAAAATGTAAACATTTTTTACAAAAATTGGCTTTTATGAGAGAGGGGATTAAAGATGGCAACATGAGAAGTGAGACAGAAGCCTCCTCCCAAAACCACATGTAGTATGAAAATATAATTAATTCCACTAATCCTGAAAGAGCAAAAGGGAAGAAGTCTGCACCTGACTGCATACACCTAGAGAAGAGAGCATAACTCACGGCACAGGGTAATGTACCAAAGCCATGATCCAGCGGGACCCAAGACCTTCCCCAACCCCAGCTCACCAGAGGGAGGAAGAGAAACAGAGCAGGGAGGGAGTGGAGGCCTGGGACTGCTGAACACCCAGTCCTGGAGATCTGCTCTAGGACTATGAACCTACATTGCCTGGTTCTCTGGAGATTAGTGGGGTTGGAAAGCTAAGACAGGCAGAATACCTGGAGAGACTGAGATTACAGCTGCTTGTGGAAACAGGGATCCACATCTTGCTGCTCTGGAAGAAAAGAAAAGTGGAGAGTCTGAAAGTCTTCCTAACAGCAAAAGAGCTGCTAAAGGGGCAAGGATTGCACAGAGCTTACAGTTCAGGAGAAAGGACAGGTAGACAAAATTGTCTGGGTGCATGCTGCCCAGCAGGTTGGGAACTTTCAGGACCTTCAGGCACTCCATCCCCCTGGCTATGCAGCTCCAAGGCCCCCACCTAGACACACAGCCTGCTGCACTTCCACTCCAGCCAGCCCACACTGACTCATAAACTGGGAGCCCCTGCCCTGGTGTCAGGCAAGCCAGAGGGAAGCCCTGCCCATGGCACCTACAAACACAAAGCATAGAGGCTTACACCAGTGTGCCTGGCTCACCGGTTCTAGCACTGGAGACATGCACAGCAGCAGGGAAGTAGGAGACAGCTCTTTCTCCCACCAGGCACAAGAGCCACTCCCATGAGACGCCCCCACATCAATCCAAGGGCTGAACAGCTCTAGAGAGTATAGCTTCTGGGCACTAGAGGGTACCACATACAAACATAAAATGTCAAAGGAACCTGGTGCTAACCAAAATCTCACAAACACCAGAAAAGGGATCAAGTGAACCTAACTCATCAATCTTTGAAAGAGATTTCAAAATAAAAATCATAAACATGTTCATGTAGGTATAGAAAAATATTCAAGAACTCAAGGAAGAATTACAGAGGGATATCCAATCATTACAGAATACAGTATCAGAAATGAAACATAAAATGGAGGGATTTAAAAGCAGATTGGATATAGTGCAGGAGATGGGAAATGGAATAGAAATTAGAGAAGAGGAATACAAAGAAGCTGAGGTACAGAGAGAAAAAAGGATCTCTAGGAATGAAAGAATATTGAGAGAATTGTGTTACCAATCCAAATGGAACAATATTTACATTCTAAAAGTACCAGAAGAAGAAGAGAGAAAAAAGGAGAGAAAGTGTCTTTGAGAAGATAATTGCTGAAAACTTCCCCAATCTGGGGAAGGAGATGGTCTCTCAGGCCATGGAGGTGCACAGATTTCCCAAAACAACAGACCCAAGGAAGACAACACCAAGACTTATAATAATCAAAATGGCAAAGATCAAGGATAAAGACAGAATATCAAAAGTAGACAGAGACAGAAAAAAGATCACATACAAAGGAAGGCCCATCAGGCTATCATCAGACTTCTCAACAGAAACCTTACAGGCCGGAAGGGAGTAGCATGATGTATTTAATTCAATGAAGCAGAAGGGCCTTCAACCAAGAATACTCTACCTGGCAAGATTATCATTTAAATTTGAAACAGGGATTAAACAATTTCCAGATGAGCAAAAGCTGAGAGAATTTATCTCCCACAAACCATCTCTACAGTGTGTTTTGAAGGGACTACTATATATGGAAGTGTTCCTAAGGCTAAATAGCTGTCACCAGGACTTCCGGGAAGATGGCAACGTGAGCAGGGCAGCAGAAATCTTCTCCCAACACTATATTTATCCACGAAAACACAGCAAATACAACTATTCCAAAAAGAGAGACCAGAATACACAGGTAAGCGCACAGCGTGCAGCTACAACTGAGAGGTCTCCGCACCCTGCGAGGCAGTCATAAAGAGCCGAGCTGACATATGTGGCAACTACCAGCAACCACTTCTATAGCCATGAAAAGACAGAGGAATATGGTACAGACAAAGCTACAGACCCAGACAACCCCAGAGAGGGAACCTGAAGGGACGCAGTCTTCCTGAAAAAGAATTCAGAATAAAAGTCATAACCATGCTGATGTATCTAAAGAGACATGTGCAAGAGCTGAGGGAGGAAGTGAGGGAAGTGAGGAAAGAATATGCAGAAATCAGACAAGACATCAACGGGCTTAACAGCAGACTGGATGAGGTGCAAGAGACTGTTAATGGAATAGAAATCAGAGAACAGGAAAACAGAGAAGCTGAGGCAGAGAGAGATAAAAGGATCTCTAGGAATGAAAGAATATTAAGAGAACTGTGTGACCAATCCAAACGGAACAATATTCGCATTATAGGAGAACCAGAGGAAGATGAGAGAGAAAAAGGGATAGAAAGTGTCTTTGAAGAAATAATTGCTAAAAACTTTCCCACACTGGGGAAGGAAATAGTCTCCCAGTCCTTGGAAGCCCACAGATCTCCCAACACAAGGGACCCAAGGAAGACAACACCAAGACACATAATAATTAAGATGGCAAAGATCAAAGATAAAGACACAGTATTAAAGGCAGCTAGAGAGAGAAAAAAGATCACCTACCAAGGAAAACCCATCAGACTCTCATCAGACTTCTCAACAGAAACCTTACAGGCCAGAAGAGAATGGCATGATATATTTAACGTAATGAAACAGAAGGGCCTTGAACCAAGAATATGGTATCCAGCACGATTGTCATTTAAATATGATGGAGGGATTAAACAATTTACAGACAAACGAAAGTTGAGAGAGTTTGCCTCTCATAAACCACCTCTACAGGATATCTTAAATGGACTGCTCTAGAGGGAAGCACCCCTAAGGCTAAAAAGAGGTCACCAGAGAAAATTAAGTCATAGCAAAGAAAGCAGATGACCCAAATACTAACTAAAGGCAAAGAATAAAACACCTAATATATAAAGAAAGGAGGAGGAAGAATAGGAAGGGAGAGATAAAGAAACATCAGACAGTGTTCACAATAACTTAACAAGAAAGTTAAGTTAGATAGTAAAGAAGCAACCCTTGAACCTTTGGTAACCACGGATCTAAAGCCAGCAATGGCAATAAGTACATATCTATCAATATTCACCCTAAATGTAAATGGACTGAATGCACCAATCAAAAGATACAGAGTAACAGAGTGGATAAAAAAGCAAGACCCATCTATATGCTGCTTACAAGAGACTCACCTCAAACCCAAAGATATACACAGACTAAAAGTGAAGGGATGGAAAAATATATTTCATGCAAACAACAAAGAGAAAAAGGCAGGTGTTACAGTACTTGTATCAGACAAAATAGACTTCAAAAGAAAGAAAGTAGCAAGAGATAAAGAAGGACATTACACAATGGCAAAGGGGTCAGTCCAACAAGAAGATATAACCATTATAAATATATATGCACCCAACACAGGAGCGCCAGCATATGTGAAACAAATACTAACAGAATTGAAGGAGAAAATAGACAGCAATGCATTAATTTTAGGAGACTTCAACACACCTCTCACTCCAAAGGACCGAACAACCAGACAGAGAATAAGTAAAGACACAGAGGCACTGAACAACACACTAAAACGGATGGACCTAACAGATATCTACAGAACTCTGTACCCAAAAGCAGCAGGATACACATTCTTCTCAAGTGCACATGGAACATTTTCCAGAATAGACCACATGCCACAAAAAGAACCTCAGTAAATTCAAATATATTGAAACCCTACCAACCAACTTCTCAGATCACAAAGGTATAAAACTAGAAATAAATTTTAGAAAGAAATCAAAAAGGCTCACAAATGCATGGAGATTTAACATTCTCCTAATGAATCAATGGGTTAACGACCAAATCAAAACAGATATCAAAGAATATATGGAGACTAATGACAACAACAACACAAAGCCACAACTTCTGTGGGACGCAGCAAAGGCAGTTCTAAGAGGAAAGTATATTGCAATGCAGGCCTATTTAAAGAAGGAAGAGCATTCCCAAATGAACAGTCTAAAGATACAATTAGTAAAATTGGAAAAAGAGGAACAAAGGAGGCCCAAAGTCACCAGAAGGAGGGACATAATAAAGATCAGAGAAGAAATAAATAAAATTGAGAAGAATAAAACAATAGAAAAAAATCAATGAAACCAAAACCTGGTTCTTTGAGAAAATAAACAAAACAGATAAACCCCTAGCCAGACTCATTAAGAGAAAAAGAGAATCTACACACATAAACAGAATCACAAATGAGAAAGGAAAAATAACAACAGACCCCACAGAAATACAAAGAATTATAAGAGAATATTATGAGCATCTGTATGCTCACAAGCTGCAAAACCTAGAAGAAATGGACAACTTCTTAGAAAAATACAACCTTCCAAGACTGACCAAGCAAGAAACAGAAAAACTAAACAGACCAATCACCAGGAAGGAAATTGAATCGGTAATCATAAAACTACCCAAGAACAAAACTCCCGGACCTGATGGATTCACCTCTGAATTCTACCAGACATACAGAGAAGTAAGACCCACTCTCCTTAAAGTTTTCCAAAAAACAGAAGAGGAGGGAATACTTCCAAACTCTTTCTATGAAGCCAGCATCACTCTAATACCAAAACCGGGCAAAGACCTCACCAAAAAAGAAAATTAGAGACCAATATCCCTGATGAACATAGATACAAAAATACTCAACAAAATATTAGCAAACCGAATTCAAAAATACATCGAGAGGATCATTCACCATGATCAAGTGGGATTCATCCCAGGGATGCAAGGATGGTACAA